>WSYH01013042.1:0-17743 GCA_036426205.1 Ascaphus truei
TGAGGACAGAAACACTGTCTCATACTACAGGCCAATCTCCCTTCTCCCAATTCTATCTAAAGCCATGGAAAAATGTGTCCACTCCGAATTAAGCGTTTACTATACCAAGACAAATTTCCCTATCCAATTCCAATCTGGGTTTTGCCCCAAACACTCCACCATAACTACCCTGATAAAAGTTTGCAATGAAATACAATGTGGAATGGAACGCGGACAACTCACTGGTGCAATATTCCTACATTTTGCAAAGGCTTTTGATACTGTTGATCATGCTATTCTGCTTAACAAACTCCAGTGCTCTGGAATAGGGAAGTATGCTTTAAACTGGTTTCAGTCCTACCTATCAGGTAGATCCCAACATGTGCCCATCACAGGCTCTAACTCCAACCTCCTGGATATCCCCTGTGGTGTCCTGCAAGGCTCTGTTCTGGGGCCCCTACTCTTCTCAGTGTTCATCAATGAAATTCCCACAGTATGTAAGGAAGCCTCAATACACATGTATGCAGATGACACAATGCTATATGCACACAGCCATAGCCTCTCCGATCTTCAACACATACTTCAGTCTGACTTTTAGAGACTCGTAACCTGGATTTCACAAAAAAACACTGTTTTTAAACACTGACAAGAGTGTAACAATGGTACTTGGGACCAAAACTAATTTTTTTAAGCTTCCAGTGACTGAGCTCCAGATCAGAAACAACGCTAACACCACCCTAACTCATGTCACTAGTTTTAAATACCTGGGCATATGGCTTGACTCCCACTTAACATTCGGGATGCACATTGATACCCTGACATCCAATACCTATGCCAAACTAGATATACTTTACAGGAACAAATCCTCCCTAAGTCTGCTGGTCAGAAAGCATATCGCACAGCAGATGCTAATGCCAATTATCGACTATGGAGACATAGTATATGGCTCAGCACCCCAAACCTACCTTAGCAAACTTGACACCCTCTAACATTCAATATGCCATTTTGTTCTCCAATGCAACTACAACACACATCACTGCGAAATGCTCAAAGAAATAGATTGGTCATCACTCAAGTCTAGGCGCAAAGTTCACCTTTCCTGTCTTGCCATCAAATACTTTGTGGGCAAACTACCCATCTATCTTAACAAGCTCCTCACCCCTACCACATGCAGCACTTATCATGTGAGATCAGACTCCAAAAGACTGTACATGGTCCCAAGGCTCAACAAAGTATCCGGCCGCTCCACCTTCTCGTACCGTGCACCCCAAAACTGGAACAACCTACCAGAGACTCTCACATCCACCACCAGTTTAAGTTCTTTCAAAACTAAGGCTGTCTCACATTTTAATCTGGTCTGTAACTGTTGCATAAGCCTATAATATACATCTTCTCTAACTGTGCATGCAATGTATTGTATATAATGTATACCTTGTTCATTTATGTAACTGTATTTTTAACCATGTATTATTTGTTATATTAACTATGTCCAGGACATACTTGAAAACGAGAAGTAACTCTCAATGTATTACTTCCTGGTAAAACATTTTATAAATAAAATAAATAAATAAACAAGGCCGTGTCCCTATCCTACGGGCTGGTCCCTGCAGCAACAACACACTGAGGGGAGTCGTGGCCTAAAAGGGGTTTTCTGGCCTAGTGCAGGCCCTTACCTGTTCTGACACAAGCCTTGAGAAAGCGTGCGAGCACGCGCGAAATGGTCGTCGGCGCATGATTTTTACATTTGTTACTCACTCAGCAGTTAGTAATGCTTAGACTTATATATCTGACGAGGACACACCGTTCTACGGGCATAGCATTTTACCTACCAGCGAGTCTTGAGGGCTGCAACATTGTGCAACAGCTATTGGACAGACAAAACAAACGTCTCCTCGGTTCTGCAGCAGCTGTGTATACTAGAACAAATAACTGTGGCAATCTATCCATATACATTGTATCTATATCGTATACATTCAGTCACTACCTGCAACGTAGTTTGAAGGTTGCTCTCTGAATGCTACAGTATAGTCCCACAGTTGAATACTGACATCCCCTGTCTGTTTCTAATATATGGCATACTGTCATAGACTTTAAACACACACATATATATATATATATATATATATATAACCAGCGGATTAAAGCCTTGAGATCAGACTTTATAAACCATGGATATAACCACAGAATTGTAGACCTGCAAATTTACAAAGCCACCAGAATACCAAGAAGTGATCTCCTTGAATATAAACAGAAGGAGACAAGCGACAGGGTACCTTTGGTGGTCACATATAACCCACACCTAGGAGCCCTACGCAAGATCGCCAGGAAACTACAACCCATCCTCCAGGAAGATACAAGACTGCAACGGGTCTTCCCTGAAGCACCCTTATTATCATACAGACAACCCCATAATCTCAAGAATATTATGGTGAGGAGTAAAGTATTCAGCAGCACAACTGAATACGGGACAAAACCATGCCAGGACCCAAGATGCAAAACATGCGCAATGCTCTACACAGCGGACACAATACAAATACCACACAAGAATCGGGAATACAAAATCAGAGGAGGGTTCACCTTAAAAGTTACCCGTGAGTGACGAAACGCGTCAGGGAGCGTCATCACGTTGGACGCATTGACATTACGTCATCACTAAGCGCTGGAGCAGACTGATCCATGCGCGAGTGCTACAGAGGCTTGAGAAAACGGAGCCACTTTCTTGGACTCTTATACAGCATTTACCTGCCCTGGAAACCTGCTGGGACGTCGATCCTTCATGCTTTGAGACTGGGATTGCCCCAAGATGGTGCAGTATTAACCGGATGGTGGTGATTATAATCACGCAATGCTTAATTTTATTGTACTTTTGTAAGTGCATTTTTACCCCCTCCTCCCCTTCCCCTCATTAAATATACTATTTTACGCTATGGGCGTGCGCTCTCTCCTCTCTTTTTCCATATATATATATATATATATAAATACTCAATACCGTTCTGTGGCAAATGAAATGCTTTTATTTGTGCGAGCTTTCGAGATACACTGATCTCTTCTTCGAGCGATGTTAATAAAAGCATTTCGATCTGTTGCGCATTTTGTAGAGAGTAAGGTACATTTTCGGCCAACGTTTGCTACAACAGATTTGTGTGTTAAGTGCATAGTTTTTCTTTAAAAAAAAACAGGGAGCGAAGACCCTGACAGATAGATACAAATTTTATTTCCATATTTCTTTGGTGCTGGCAATGGGTATAATTGCAACCAAGTAAAGGGTAAATATTAACTAATTTGAAGTACCTTGCAGAGGCAAAAGGTTAGTTTTGCGTGTGTTGCAATTATGCCACGTGCTCACTCATGTGCTGTTCATAAAAGATGGTATATTGGGACGGATTGAGGGGAGATATTGTTAATTTGAGGGACCTTTGCGGAAGGTGAAAGGTGAATCAGATAGATAGCTCTTTATAAACCTTTGTCCCAAAACACAAGTCACATGCTCACAGGTGTGTCATACGTGACATACAGTATAGATCCATAGGAATAATTTTAATAAGTCCATCTGGCATCCAGGTCAGGACCTCTAGTTTTAAGAATGATAACAAAACAAAAAAATAGTTGGGACTTGTGAAACAAGCTACTTTAAATAGCTCTTATATTATTTGTATTTATCAAACTCTGCAAACAGGTTCATTATTTTGTTATTGTGCCAAACAAATCCACCAGAAATGAGGGGGGCATTGATTGCCTTGATGACAAACACATCTTCATCCAATGCTAGTATCCTGATTAACACGACACAAATGCAATAAAAAAAAGAAAGAATGAAACATAAGCATTTGATGTGTGTCTTCATGGAGCTTAACACAGTCATAAAGGATAATTGAATAGTTTCCTTCATTTTATTGGTCCTCATTTAGATGTGCTTGCTGTTTATTCATACACAAATTGCAAATTGTAATAGTAATAAAGCATAGCACCAATGTTATCAATCACAGGCAAAGTTGTTAATCGGTGTCACGGGAGACCAGGTTCTTCAACACCTTTTTATAACCGGGATCATTTGATTGAGCAAAACAAGATGGTAAAATAAATGGCAATTTATTTATCGTAGCAGACAGACACACAAAGTTACACAATTCAAGTTAAACACACTTACTGGGAATGGGGCTAACGAATAAATCCATTTTCGGAACGAAATTCCTTAAGATGACCTTTTTAGAGCACTTTCCAATGACCAGTAGTTACTCGCAAAAGTCCTGGAACTGTTTTCGGCATGCAATGCCAGTCGCGACGTTCTAAAAAGCGGGACTTAGAAACTTTTCTGACTTGAAAATCTTTGAAGCCGGCTCGTGTCTATTCAGTTCTGAGCATCTTTGAATTTGCCGCTGTTGGTTTGGCATTTGGAATCTGCTCTTCTCAATGGCAGCAAACTCTCTTAAGGCTTTCAGGATTTCATTCCCTAACCTGAACAGCCTATCAGAGCGTGGGAATTCTCCTGACAGCCAATCACCAATTTGCTGGGTTGTAAAGCCAGGAGGGCACCTTTTCTCAGGAGATCAACGTAGGATAGGCTGGACGAAGAGACTGTGCAAAAAACTATGAGAAAGCACTCTGCAACTCACCAAGTTGATGAAAAATAAAAGAAATGTATTAAACTACATAAAACAGATACATACCAAAACAAAACAGGGGAAAAGCACTCCCACGTGTTTCACGCTTCTACAGCGCTTTCTTAAGGAGTACTCCTTGAGTATACTTGAGAATACTCCTTGAGAAAGCTCTGTAGAAGCGTGAAACGTGTGGGAGTGCTTTTCCCATTTTTGTTTTAGTATGTACATCTGTTTTATGTAGGTTAATAAATGTCTTTTATTTTTCATCAACCTGGTGAGTTGCGGAGTGCTTTTGCATAGTTTTTTTGCACAGTCTCTTCGTCCAGCCCATCCTACGTTGATCTCCTGCGCCTATACCCTGGATTGGTGTGACGCGCAGCAGCTGTGCAGGTGCACATTACACAGGATTTCATTTCATCTGACGTGGGGGAGACGGTGCTTTACACAGAGTCGCCATACTCTGCACCGTGCTAACGGAGGAGAAGGGAAGCTACGATCAACACTACATTCGGAGAGGGGGCTTCAGAGGTAATTCTACATTTTTCCTCTGTTGTGCATATCCCCCCACCAAGTGTTGCAGCTCAGAGACAGTATATCCACACACATACATATCTCTCCGTCTCTCCAATTCAACCCACATTGGACTTTACCTGTTAACCACAATATCTACTTACCTGCAAATTACAGCTGTTGCCAAGACTACAATCTAACCTTATAAATATCTTTGGAACTCATTATGGTTCAGGGTGAATCTTAGAGCTGAATAATGGCTCATTTGCTACACAGGCACCTTTTCTAAGTCTGCAAAAGGGGCATGCGCCAACCTGGCACCTCTGCCTCTTTCCATACCAAACCCACCCGCTGCCCAGGCTCCACAGAGTCTGGGTTCTGGTAAATGGTTGCAGGATAGCCTTTTGTTAGCCCAGGATGTGGGTACTCAAGCAAAACTGCAGTAACCCTCCTGTTCTAACACCTTGGCATCCCTGAGGCTTTCAAGTATGGACTCCGCACAGACACAGAGGCACCAAGCTGGGTTGCCATCTGGGCTTGCCAGAATCCATGACTTAGAAAATCCCTCAGTTCATATACAGGTTACCAATATATATACACATTAAACTATAACCATTTAATAAAATATATTGTGTCCTGTTTCTGTGTGCTATAAGTTCTTAGTTCCAATTCTTGTGTCAGGGATAGAGTGAGTGTATATATTCCCTACAATCACTAGCCTCATTCTTGGCACAATTAGAAAATACTTTTGGGGTGCTGCGGGGGCCGGTGGTGGGGCTTCGGGGGCTGTTGGTGCCGGTGCTGCAAGGGCTAGTGGCTGGCGGTGGGGGGGGGGGCGGTGCCGGTGTCAGTGCTGCGGGGCCGGTGGCTGGCTGTCTGGGGGGGCTGGTGGTGGTGCTTTGGGGGCCAGTGGCTGGCGGTGGGGGAGGAGGGGGGGCAATGGCGGTGTTACAAGGGCCACTGGCGGTGCTTCGGGGGGTGGTGGCTGGTGGTGGTGCTTCGGGGGCTGGCGGTGGAGGGGCCTGGCAGCTGGCAGGGCCCGGCGGTAGGTCACAGCAGTTGCCGCCAGCCCTGCCTCGTTGCAGGCACCTGTCCCACGCTGACACGCAAGCCGGGCCTCCCTCTAATGCCGGTGCGCTGGAAGCTTAGCCCAACTGACTTCCGGCACTTCCGACTTCCGTAAGCTCCACGGGGCAGGGACCTGTGCCTGCAAAATGTCTCTGTAAAGCACTATGTAAAACTAGCAGCACTACACAAGAACAAGCTATTATTGTTATTAACTATACAGATCTTCAAATTAACATTGTACTAGGAACACTACACATGTCATGGAGTGAATGGCAGCTTGTAAAGGCGTTTACTGAAATGTCCCTTTCACAATCTTACAATCTAGAATATTCTTATTCATACTCTCTTAAAAATAGAGGTGTACACCAACAGGGTTAATTACAAACAAATGAAATAATGACTATATTTCTGCATACTTCTTTGTCATGCTCATAATCAGCGTAAAGTCATACATCACATAAGCCCCAGGTGTAGTGGGTTATATTTCCTGTTTGCGTCTACAAATTGGTTTATGGAAATAAACAAATGCTACATTCAAATTTGGTGTTACTCATTCACACTACTTTCATTAATTCAATCCAATTACCTAGCTCAAATGCGATTTGCAGGCTTCAAAGCATTTTTGCTGGTTAAAACTCATTAACTTGATTGGATTAAAAATAACAATTGTGCATCACAGTATAATGTGTTAAACTTAACTTTTTTCATTTAGGTATTAAAACCAAGCAATATCAAGTGATATATAATCGTTTGCATTGAAGCAACAGAGTAAGGATCATTCTAAAGATGTCTTCTTATACTGTACCAGAAAACGAGAGGTAACTCTCAATGTATTATTTCCTGGTAAAAGATTTGATAAATAAATTAATTATGTTAAATTAAGGCAGCTTGTCCGATAAAAATGTGATGCTAAAACAGCCCCAAGCATTCAGCTGGATTAAAATGTATTTGACACACATTTAGTGTGACAGTGTCTATTAACTGATTGTTGGTGATGCATATTCAATAGGTTGATATTGCTTGTTCGCTTTATTGTTTTGTTTCGATAATCATGAGTTACATGGGATGAGTGGATTCTATAACAGACAGGGTTTTTAATGTAGGTCAGCATGACAGAACTGATTAAATGTATTGCCCATCAATAAACCAAAGAATGATATAGATTAATATAACTGTGAAAGATCAGCGCATATTTTCTTAAGTGCAAGAATACTGTTATAGACCGTGATCTCACATTTAATTTTCTAAAAAGATACTGTATCCGTTTAATTGCTTGGCAGCCTACATTGCATACTGTAACAATGTCTTACTTTGTAGATTTCCAACATGCTGTATACAGTATGATTGGTCTCAGTTAGTAAGAAGGAAGGGGTGAGAACTTTGCAATGTTTTTGTTGTAATTATAAAACATTATCTTTTTTTAGTTGCAGTTCTAAACCTTTTTTCATGTTTAGGTTTTGCGAAAACTTGATTTTTTTGTTTATGGATTTTTTGGTCAAATTTTTTCTAACGTTAATTTTTCATTTTATTTTTTTTAAATTTAGTTTATTTGATCTTATTTTATATCATATGCCCCAAAAAACATTCAAAGCTAAAAAAAAATGTCAAAAATGAATCCGAAGATCAGCCTTTCTTGGGCTTTGGTTTGAATTTCACTCGGATTAGAAAAGTTTGACTCCGGGTTTGAATTAAAGGTCAAATTTTGAAACTGCTCAACCTGGAAATTTGAATAGAATGTTGAAACTGATATGTTCAGATTTAGAATGTGCAATCGTGCCTATCCTTAGTAAGAAGCACATCTCCAAGTAGCACATTGTAGTAGCAGGACAACTGAAGTTCAAAAGAAGTGAAGAAGTGGACAACACCTACTGGCCCTGATTCCTGCATTTCAACTACGCTGGAAAGGAGGATATCATCTATCCCAGACTGCACATCTCAGCACTTTACTATTGCTGTGATGCCGCCTTTACTATTTAGATTTGCTGTGACCTCACTTCTTCTCAAATTATGCACTTCCATCCACCAGCATCATTATGTCTATAACTCTATTAATATATCTCCATCTCTCCTTTCTTCACCACTTCTCAGTTCACATGAACTCCTTTCTTACCTGCGCCCTCTGACACCTAATAGCTATATTGCATGCAATAAATCACACCCCTACAAATCATCCTCACACATACTCTTTCTATCCATGCTTCTCCTCCTTGTTTCTGGGCATATCTCTCCTAATCCTGGTCCCTGCCTTATTTCTACATGCTCTCAACTTCGCCTGCCAAATGCAACTTCTACTCATTCTGGTGTCAACCTCTCCAACATCATACTCATCCCCTGCCACCCTCCCTCCTCTCTCCCTTTCTCCAGTGATCTTTTGAATGCTCGCTCCCTTTCTAACAAGTTCCTCTCTGTGCATGACTTCTTTCTCTCTCACTCTCTGCTCCTATTTGCTATAACTGAGACCTGGCTCACTCAGACTGACTCTGCACTGGAAGCTGCCCTCTCTTATGGTGACCTTTCTTTCTCCCACACTCTGTGCCCTGATGGCAGGGGTGGAGGTGTGGGTCTCCTGCTCTCCTCTCTCTGCTGTTACCGAACCCTTCATACTCCTCCCTCTCTTGCTCTTCCCTCCTTTGAGGCTCACACTGTCCAGATCTTCTCTCCTCTCCATGTCCATGTGGCGGTCATCTATCGCCCACCTACCTCTACTCATTCCCCTTCTGCCTTTATCTCTCACTTTGAATCCTTGCTCTCTTTCTTTCTCTCCTCAGACTCCCCTGTTCTTCTCCTTGGGGTCTTCAATTGCCACATTGATGACACCTCTCCCATGGGCTTCCCGCTTTCTCTCTCTACCCTCTTCTTTTGGCCTTCAACCGTGGACTGCAGCCAGCACCCACAAGGATGGTCACTACCTAGACCTGGTTTTCATTAAAAACTTCTCTCTCTCCGATTTTTCCATTTCTCCTTTTCCTCTCTCTGACCATCACCTCATCTCATTCTCTCTATCTCTCTTCTCCACCTCCATCTACCCCTCGTTTCTGCAGAAACCTGCGCTCTATTAACCTACCAGACTTTGAGTCCACTTTACGCTCCTCCCTCTCCTCTCTCAGCTCTGCTACAGACCCTGACAACATGGTCAGGAACTACAACTCTGCCTAATCCTCCTCTCTTGATCTAAATGCCCCACTTTCTCTCTGCCGTTCTCACCCTTCTAACCCCAGACCCTGGCTAAATTCCCACACGTGCATGCTGCATTCCTCCACTCGTTCCTCTGAACGCCTCTGGAGGAAAACTCATACTCTCGCAGACTTCCTTCACTACAAATTTATGCTTTCCTATTTCAACTCTGCCCTCTCGCAAGCTAAACAAGCCTACTTTTCTTCTCTAATCAACACGCACAAGTCTAACCCATGCCGACTCTTCTCTATCTTTGACTCTCTACTCAAACAACCCTCAGCTGCCTCTTCTTCCTCCATCTCAGCTCAGGGCTTTGCTGACTATTTTAAGGAAAAGGTGGAATCCATATGTCAGAACACCCCCTCTGTTTCTTCCTCCCATCCTACACCTCTTCCTCACTCTGCTCCTGCCTTCCTTGACTCCTTTTCCACTGTCTCAGAGGAGGATGTGTCATTGTTGATCTCCTCTTCTCCTTCTACCACTTGCTCTCTTGACCCTCCCATCTCCTAAAACCTCTTGCTCCTTCTATAATCCCTACGCTCACACACATTTTTAACTCCTCCCTCTACTCTGGTACCTTTCCATCCTCCTTCAAACATGCAACAGTTATACCATTACTCAAAAACAGCAAGCTTGACCCTACCTGTCCTTCTAACAATCAACCTGTCTCCCTCCTGCCTTTTGCCTCTAAACTCCTTGAACGTCTTGTATTCACTCGCTTGCTCCATTTTCTCAACACCTACTCTCTCATAGACCCTCTACAATCTGGCTTCCGCACTGCTCACTCCACAGAAACAGCCCTCACTAAAATAACTGACGGCCTCCATGCTGCCAAAGACAGAGGTCATTACACTCTGCTCATATTGCTCGACCTCTCTGCAGCATTTGACATCGTGGACCATACTCTTCTCCTTCACTTTCTCCATACTCTTGGTATTGAGAACAAAGCTCTATCCTGGATCTCCTCTTACCTCTCCCATCGTGATTTCAGTGTCTCTTCTGCTAACACCTCCTCCTCCTCCTCTATTGATCTCTCTGTGGGGGTACCCCAGGTTTCTGTCCTGAGACCACTTCTCTTTTCTCTGTACACACTCTCTCTAGGTGACCTAATAACATCTCTTGGGTTTAAATATCACCTCTATGCTGATGACACACAAATTTACTTTTCAACCCCCGACCTTACACCTGCTGAACAAACCAAAGTTTATGAATGTCTCTCTGCTATATCATCCTGGATTGACCTCCGCCACCTTAAACTCAACATGGCAAAAACATAGCTCCTTATACTTCCTCCCAAACCTGGCCCTACTACCTCCTTCCACATTATGGTTGGAAGTACCATCATTCACCCAGTAGTCCAAGCACGCTGCTTAGGGGTCACAGTTGCCTCCTCTCTCACATTCTCCTCTCACATTCAAAACGTTTCTAAAACCTGTCGCTTTTTCCTCTGCAATATCACAAAGATCCGCCTGTTCCTCTGTTGCTTGACTGCTAAAACTCTGACTCAGGCCCTCATTCTCTCCTGTGTCTTACTGTCACCTTTCTGTCCGGCGTTCCTGCCTCTCACCTGTCTCCCTTACAATCTATCCTTAACCCTGCTGCCAGAATTACTCTGCTCTTTCCTAAATCTGTCTCCGTGTCTCCCCTCCTGAAATCACTCTCCTAGCTTCCGATCAAATCCCGCATCTCACACTCCATTCTCCTCCTCACTTTTAAAGCTTACACTCATCTGCCCCTCCTTACATCTCAGCCCTAATTTCTCGTTATGCACCATCCCGACTCTTGCGTTCTACTCAAGGATGTCTTATTTCTACCCCCTTTGTATCTAAAGCCCTCTCCCGCCTTAAACCTTTCCTGCTGACTGCCCCGCACCTCTGGAATGCCCTTCCCTCAATACCCTCTCTATCCACCTTTAAGACCGACCTTAAGAAACACTTGCTTAAAGAAGCATATGAATAGCACTGTGGATAAGACTAGACACATGATACATAAATCTTGGCCTCCTGCAGATACACTTACCAGAATGCCCTCCTACTGTCTCTGTGCGTTCTTCCTACCTACCAATTAGATTGTAAGCTCCTCGGAGCAGGGACTCCTTTTCCTTAATGTTACTTTTATGTCTGAAGCACTTATTCCCATGACCTGTTATTTATATTTTCTGTTATTTATTTGATTACCCCGTGTATTACTACTGTGAAGCGCTAGGTACATTAATGGCGCTATATAAATAAAGACATACAATACAATTTAGTGGTAAGACCTACAGTACATACTGAGCAAATCAGAGGGCTCTGATGCAGGAAAGGAAGAATGAAGGAAAAGCTGGTGTATTAGTCATTACTGTACCCTGTACAATAAATGTAGACTATGGAGCATCCCATTTGAGTACTTAAAAGAAAATAGCTAAGAAAGAGCACAGGACTTTCAGCAAATAAGGTGTTCTCAGTTGCCTTTATGGAACTCAGCAGTTCAAACAAACTTACACTGTGTCACTACAGAATGTAAGAATAATTACAATATATATCAACCACTGTGCAGGAAAAGTTATATTTGTGTTAGTGACTTCTGAACAGTCTCGTTGTGTAGGAAGAGTACTCTTGGAATTCTCGTACTAGCTCATCTAGCCCATAAACTCTGAAAAAGGCATTCCCGGGCGAGAACAGCCATTTGTGCATATATTTGCATCTTGCTGTATTCAAAAAGCCATTCTTTCATGTTCAAACCATGTGATTAAGGCTCTTTTATTTTGTTGTACAGAGATAGAAAAGGATCCCTTTTATATGTGGCACAAAGAACACCTAGTTAATTAAAAATCAATTTTATTATAATAAATTAAAATAGAGGTGTGAGGGATTAGAGACAGACAAAACACACAAGTAAACACAAAATTAAAAATTGACCCCCGATGAAGCCTATTGGTGAAACGTACGTTGGGTACGTGTGACGTCAGCTAACCAGCGACATCGGCTGATTTGGAGAGGCAAGGGTGTCCCTTTCATGTCAGAGCATTTCGGAGACTGTGGCTGTGGACAGCAAGAACGCTCTGACACTTATAATAGTACATCATGATTCATTTATCGGAGTATGTTTGTGAACTCGTATACCTATGCTTTCAATCAGCTATGAAGCTGAGTACTGGATTTAACACCTCTGACAAACATATGAAAGAGGTGGATCTCCTAGTACTACCCAACTGAGCAGATAATTACACTTTGCTCAGTGGTGGAGGGGTGACTATATCCACCCACTCATTTGGGTTTTTAGGTTCTAACACAGACCTTCAGAATTTCTTACTCAGCATTGGTGTTCCTAAGATATATAACGCGGAAGCTTCAGTATGCTTGTTCATGTTTCTAATCAGCCAGAGAGCTGAGCACTGGATTTAACACCCCTTACCTAAATTTGTAGGAAGTGTACCTCCTAGTGCTACCCAACTGAGCTAATTACTACATGTAGCTCAGTGGTGGAGGGGCTACTATACACCCTCCCCCCCTCTCCCCCCCCCCCCCCCCACTCATTTGGGTTTTCAGGCTGGACAATCCGATTAGGAAGGTTACACAGACATTAAGCTCTTTTTCATCCTCCAATGACATTTATAAGAGCTGTACTAAGTATTACAACATCAATCACTGTATTGATACACTAGTATACAGGGATCATTATCCCATTAAGGACAATAGGAGCTAAATTAAACGCAACAACATTTTTGTGGGTAGAATTTATATTTTAGTAGTTCTATCAAGTGTTGGTTATTTGATCCTTTACAGGCTTTGGATGACGTCACATCTGTTCTCCCCAAAGACTCTGTCACATGGTCTACTAGAGCCAATCAGAGTTGGGATTGAGTTCCCACGCTCTCATTGGCTACCGTACCATGTGAGGGCGGACATCTTTCTTTTGATGACATCATCTTAAAGGCAAATGAAGCTCAGCCATTCTGATTGGCTGGCATCATTTCCTTTAAATGACGTCATCAATTTTTTTTTTTTTACTAAATCACATGTTTTTCACGGCCCAATCAGGGCCGTGGGAACCATATGATGAAAATGTGACGTCATACGCCTATAAAAACATATGTCGTCTCATTTTGAAGCCAGACGCCGAGGAGGGAAGACCTCCCCTCCTAAGAAGAGAAGCAGGGCGTGGCGTAAGAAGGTGGAAGAAGACGGAAGAAGACCCCAAGACTGATGGAAAGGATTACAAATAGAAGAACGAAGACACACACGTGGATTGTAATGGTTTTTTATTTTATGGTTACCTGTGGATTGGTTCGAGAGCTTCCGGTTCCCCTGCATATCGGTGAGTGGGCCATCTAGTGGTAAGTAAACAAAAGAAAAGTATATTTTTGTAACTTTTACAGGTTTTTTTGTTTTTTTACATGTGTATTTTTTTATGTCCATTTAATGCCCCTGAATTTATGTATGTCCCTATGGATATACATACATACATGGACACTGAATGGTTGTATTGTATTGTATTTTTTGATGTAATGTCATTGTTTTTTATGCTCATTTATTGCCCCTGTATGTAATGTTTAGCTATATTTTGTAAACATACAGGGATAATAAATGATTGTATTGCAAATGTTTATTTATGTTCTTTTGATGTTTTTAACATGTATTTTGCAGCTTGGGTTAGGAATTGGTGTGTGTAATGTAATTGATATTTATTTACATGTAATTTTTCATGGTTTTGCAATAGTTTATTTCAGGGGCTTGCTTTTTAATAATGGCTTATTTTTGGTAGTTAGATTTGTGTTATGGTGGTTACTTTGAAGTTGAATTTTTTTCCTCAATGGTTTGGATTTAGGAATTGATTTTTTAAATTGATTAATTGATTGATGTTAAATATATTTATGTTTACTTGCTTAGTTTGTATTTGATTTTGTGGATGACATTGTATGTTGTTGTTCATAGTTTATTTTATTTTGAACATTGATTTTGCAAAATGTTACTTGATGCACAGATTAATTGCATCATGTACACACTAAAATGTCATTGTTTGTTTGACATTTGGGATACAGTATATTTATTTGTTTAGGTGCTGGTTTGTTGGGAGATGAGATAATGTATTTTTCAATGTGCTGGTTTAATTTTATGATGCATTGAGCTGTTTTTCAGATTGAGATTTCATGTTTTTATTTCTGCATGTTTGTGTAATCCTTAACCATTTATTTGTATATTTGTGTTGTATATATATATATATATACATATATACAGTGGTCGACAAATCACCAAAAAATCTACTCGCCAAACAAAAAAATCTACTCGCCACCTAGTACCACATGTGTGCTGCTTGGGCCAATAGGAGCTCGCCACGATGTTAAATCCACTCGCCCGGGGCTTGTAAACGTATAGGTTTGTCGAACACTTTATATATGTATATATGTGTATATATATAATACCCACTGTACAAATGAATGGTTGGTATTGTGCCAGGGTGGGTTAACCCCTTAATGACTATAGCGTTTAATGACCACTAAGGTGATTAATGGGTTAGGGGACATTACAATGGCTATTTTTATTCTTTTGTATGTTTTGTAGCACCCGAGGGGGACATGGGCAGGATGAGGATGAAGACGGCCTTCATCGTGGGTGCCTGGAAAAGGTAAGTGTAATATGTATTTATTGTGATTCATGTATTTAAAATGGGCAAATGCACAATTATCCATATGTGTATAATAGTAATTTTACCCATTACTGTATTGTATGTGTTAGGGGGTGGGGGGGATGTGTGTTGTATATTGCAATGTTTATTGGGGTCAATTGTCCCCAATAAACATGCTATTGTGCCTTAACCCCTTCATTACCGTAGCGGCTATTCGCTATTGTAATGAAGCAGCATTAATTTAAATTTTAATAATCGTGTGCGGGAGCAGGGGGGTCCCCTAGCTGAACCGCATTGATTTCTGGCCCAGAGACCCCCTGCTCCCCGAGTTAATGGCCCAGGTATGGGGCATCGGATGCCAGTGTCGCCGCCATCTTTATAGCGTCCAAGACGTGACGTGGGCTCTATAAAGATGGCGGTGGCACTGGCATCCGATGCCCCATACTGAGGCCTGTAACTCGGGAAGCAGGGGGTCTCTGAGCCAGAAATCAATGCGGTTCAGCTCAGGGGACTCCCCTGCTCCCACACACTATTATTAAAATGTACATTAATGCTGCATCATTACCATACCGGATAGCCGCAACGATAATGAATTATTGTTTATTGTTGTGTGTGATTTGACAGTAGTGTACATGTGTAGGGGGTCTCCAGAGCTGAACCGCATTGGTTTCAGCCTTGGGGACATCCTACTTCAGGAGATACATACCCCTTTATGGGGTGCCGGTATCCCCTGCAGAATGTAAATGTTCCGGTCACGTGACGCGGAAGCTTTAAAGTGCAGGGGATACTGGCACCCAATAACGGGGCCTGTATATCCTGAAGTAGGGGGTCCCCGAACCTGAAACCAATGCATTTCAGCTCCGGAGACCCCCTGCTCATGTATACTATTATTAAAATGTATTTATTTTGTGTATGATCGCCTGTAACAGCCGTGCATGGAGATGCAGAATCTCCATGCAAATGATACAGGCGTCTTTTTTTTTCTATCAGCTGTCATACGTGAACTTTAAGCACGATAGAAGGGGGAAAAAAACAACACGCACAATATTGCAAATTTGAGCACGTACGATACAAAATGGGCTGATCTCCTTAGTGAATCACGCCTCCGGCTTCACTTTTTAGCGGATGTTTTATTTATTTACAGGCCAGCGCAATAGCTCGCAGCTTAGTGCATAGCCCCCTATGCATCTATAGGGTACTAAAGCAGGTAAGAAAAAAACACCTCATGGTTTAAATGGGATTTCACATAAAATGAATATGTTTGGCAAATGTACTGTAAGTTGTGGCATTGTACACTGCATGGTGAAGAAAACTGAATGTGCTGTATAGCACTACTATTCAAATATGTGCTAAGGTAACCCTTATGATAAACAATAAACCAATATAACGGAAATATGCAACAGATTGTACTCCGGTGAGATTAACTGTGGCTGCCAAGATACAGTGGAGACCAACTTTATTCGAACTCGGCTAGTTCCGCGAATTTCAGAAGATCCCGGTGATGTGCGGTTTAGTAACGTTTTCTCCCGGAGTGTATTGCGTTATTTCGCGCCCGTGATTTAAGCATTTTATTCCCGCTGGCTGCAATACTGCAATGCCGTGTAAATACGCATGGGGGCGTTTGCGAGCTGTTGTCTTTGAAGTCTAATACCTTCGCGGTTCAACCTACAGTACACAGTCTGTGCGTGCGCGCGCAGTAATAGTAAAATTGCATATTTAATTTTATTTTAAAGTACAGTACTGTACTGTACATGCTCGGACCCTGTTGGGGTGAAGTGAGGGGGTTCCTAACATTTGGGGGAAAATGAATTTTAATTCTATGGTGAGTACTGTCTTGTTGCCGTATTATTTTGGTGGGGCTGGCTGGGTACTTCTTTAGGGGGCTGACCATTACTGTACATTAAAACTTTTCTTTTTGTTTTTTCTCAGAAAAGAAAACGGCTAATGGGGGGATTTCGATGGATAATATTGTACTGTATGTTGATGTTTTCCGGCCGAACAGTATACTGTGTAATAAACCCGAATAAATAAAACTATGCATTTATTCTACATGTTCAGTATCGTTTCATAATGTGTCTTCCACAGTATACTGTACAGTGGTATACAGTGCCTAACATCTGGGGGCAAAAAGAATTTTATTTCTAGGTGCCCTAGAACAGAATTTCCCACGCCAATTGCCCGTGAACTTGACCGAGGCCCTAAGTAGTTCCCACGCCAATTGCGTGAATATAATGTAAAATAACCCGTTCTGTGGGTCTGAGCGGGTTGAAATTTACCTGGTCCTCATGTGGGAGGACCCTTGCCATAGTGGCAAAATATCAGCCTTGCACGACCCCCGAAACCGGAGATACAAAAAGACAGTTTTAAAGCACATTACCAAAGTGGCTTTTTTTCTGCCATGCAAGTCAATGGCAGAAACCTAAATTTTAACATCACCTTGACTCCGTTCTGTTGCCACGAGAGGGTCGCAATTTACCATGCAATCCTGCCGCAACTAGGACTACATGGTGACCGAATCTGAGCCCTCTAGGTCGAACAGAACCGGAGTTGTGGGTTCCAGGTTTCTGCTCATTCTGACTTAGCCGGTTCAAAGCTTTTTCCGCCATTGCGCTCAATGGTAGGACCCTCCTCGCCAGCGTGACCCTTTCTCGCCGCCATTACTGCTTGGACCCTGTTGCGGTCAAGTGAGGGGGTTCCTAATATCTAGGGGCAAAATGAATTTTATTTCTAGGTGCCCTAGAACAGAAGTTCCCACATCAATTGACCTAGTTCCCACGCCAATTGCCGTAGTTCCTACGCCAATT
>WSYH01013043.1:0-17742 GCA_036426205.1 Ascaphus truei
CAAACCCCAGGACAACAAATTCCGGTGAAATGAAACACAGGAAAGGGGCCCATGAATGTCAGAGGGATCCTATACCGGCTTCGGTGGTGGAAGGGCATTTAGACCACAGACTTGAGGGAAAGAACAGGCTCCGGAAAAACAAAGGAAGAAAAAAACGATCTCAACCAAGCACAGACGAAAGAATAAAGCGACCAGATTATATATCATCTGTGGGAACATAAACAAAAAAACATTCCAAATCTATAGTGAATATTCAAATATCTTTAAACCCATTAATTGTATTTAATGTTGAATATCCATAATATGCATATGAATGTAATATATCTCCAAACTCTCCTAGACACAATAGATATGGTTTTAGAGGACATATGTAAATAAATTCTAAAAGAGACAATAATTAGAAAGGGAAAACAATAATAAGGAATAGATGCAAAAGAAAAATTAGGACATGTTGAAGTAAATAACGAAAATATAATTTTTGTATCACTGAAAGCAGAAACAGATGAGCAATAATAAATAACTTGATAAACAGACATAATTTTTATCATCGTGAGTCGGAAGCACTAGCAGAAATACTCATTAAAGAATGTTCATAAAAAATGTTTTAGATCCCATTCTGTATTAATTCCTGCAGGGGATAAGGTATCCAAAGAATGGATCCAAAAAATCTCTTGTTGGTGTAGGACTTTAATCTATCACCTACCTCCCCGTCATGGCATGGACCACAAGTTCTACACCGAAAAATGAAATTTGAAGTCCACCTGAAGGACAGTCTAGAACGGTCAACTTTTGTGTGGTTTGAAATCTGTAAAATTACATCTTTCTTTTAATTGGACACGTAATGCCCCATTAATTCGTTTCGTAACGACGTATGGTACGGCACACCGTACCTGTGGCCACCAGCACAGTAGAGAAAGTATCATGAACAATTGGAGAGTCACAATTAATAAAGGATGGGAATCCTATAGTTCTTTTTTGGAATAAATTGGCCCTTAATAGACTTGAATGGTTCGCATTAGCAGGCAAACGCAACATTTTTTCCACATTCTAAAAACAAACCCTTTTAAGTGTTAACAATTGGTGTTAGACTTTGAGAGTAAACAAACTTGGAGAAAGATAGTCAATAAGGATTGGATTTCCTAAATGTAATGGCTGGACCCTTGATTAACGAGACTAGGTAGGTCCTTATCAAGAGTGAGTTCCCCCCAATGTTTGATAAATGATAAAGAATCCTTTGAATTCATTTTCACGCCGGACACTAACGCGTGTGCCAAAAGAGGAGACATCACTCTATCCAATTCATGTTTTCTTCTTGAACGATCACCAGATTGAGTTCGATAACAATGATTCCTGTTTGATTGCGATTAGCCACACAGATTACTTCTTCAATACTCAGGTGTGATTGTATATGTTCTTGTAGCAGCAAACAAGTTTTTAATTCCTCTGCTTGATGCTCAAATGAATCGTCATTGAACAAAGCCGATTAAGAGAAGAAATTGGCCTTGGGTTAATTCGAATATGATTTAGAACCGGGTGGGCACCCTGGGCCAATTCAGCTGTGCAATTAGGCCACATTGTGGCGAGTTGTGTTCAGAGCTGCCCCCTTGCTTCATCGTCCCTCCCCGTCCATGCCCGTCTACTGGGATAGAAACACGTCCCCGCCATGCGTCGACGGCTCCGCCAAGAGTCTTGTTGCAATGATGCTGTCCATCTCCAACCCTCTAGCCGATGCCTCTAACCCTACGATCCGGCCGAGCATAGTTCTTAACAAGTGGCTACGGCGAGAGACTAACTACACGAAACCCGACCAGCACCAAACCCCGCCGCTTCCATTTCTGCACACGCCTTTTGTTCTACTTGCTGCCATTCCAACTCAGCGCGCCCCACCTGCGTTGAGCTGGCTTTCAGAGCACATGAGGGTAATAACTACTTGAAGCACTCAGGTTCCAATTGAGCATAGATCCGGATTCCCTTCCAATAACGAGCTGTATCGATCGCCTACGAACTACGGATCGGGATTGCGGTGACAGGAAAGTTTGTGCTATTTGAATAACACCACCAACCGGGGTGCGAGTCCGGGCACTGGGGAGTGCTGTTGGGTTGGTTTTGGCATGGTTTTGTCATTGGCAGCAGGGATCTGTGGGTCTCTGGGAGAAGAGTGAAGTGGGCCCGCCCAGGCTCGGATCCCCTGGCCAGACCGACCAATGGAGCTCAAGGTATATCGCACACTGTGCTGGTGTGTGGGTGGGTGTGTTGTGTACTGTGTCTGTGAGTTGTGTGTGAGTGTGTGGTGATGTGTGTGTGGTGTTGTGTGTGGGTGTTGTGTGTGGGTGTGTGTGGTGTGTGGGTGTGGTGTGGTGTGTGTGTGTGTGTGTGTGTGTGTGTCTGTGGGGTGTGTGTGTTGATGTTGTGTGTGGTGTTGATGTGTGCTGAGTGTGTGTGGCTGAGTGTGGTCTGGTGTGTGATGGCATGTCGGTTGTGGGTAGGTTTGCTGTGGTGTGTAATTGTGCTTGTTGTGTGTGGTGCTGTTGGTCGTGTGTGTGTGTGAGTGATGTTGTGTGTGTGGTGTGTGTGTGCTGGTGTGGTTGTGTGTGTGTCGTGTGTGTGATGTGTGCTGTGTGTAGTGGTGATTGTGTGTTTTCTGTGGGGTTATTGGTTTTGTGTGGAGTGAGATGGTGTTGTGGCCTGTGATGTGTGTGCTGTGTGATGGTGTGTGGTGTGTGATGGATCTGGTGTGTGTGTGGGTGTGTTGTGGCTGTTTGTGGTGTGTGTGGGTTTTGTGTGGATGTTGTGCTGTAGTGTGCGTGTGATCTGGTGTGTGTGGTAGTGTGTGTTGTGTTGTTGTGTGGTGTGTGATGTGTGTGTGTGTGTGTGTGGTGTGTGTGTTGGTGGTGTTGCTGTGTGTGTGCTGTGTGTTGTGTGTGTGTGCTATGAGTGGTGTAGTGTGCTGGTGTAGTGTGTGTTGATGGTGTGTTGTGTCGATGTTTGTATTTGTGTGTGTATGTGATGGTTTGGTGTTGTGTGGTGTGATGTGGTGTGTGTGTGGTGTGTGTGTGGTGTGTTGATCGGTGTGTAGCTGGTAGTGCATGTGCTGGTGTTGTGTGTGTGTGTGTGTGTGTTGTGGGCGTGGTGTGTGTGTGAAGGTTGTCGTGAATGATGGTATGGAAGGTGGGAATGAAGGCTGTGTGCTGTGATGTGTGTGATGCGTTTTGTGATGGTATGATGGTGTGATCGGATGTTGATGTTTGATGGTGCTGTGATGTGTGTGTGTGGTTGTGTGTGTGTGTGTGGTTGGTGTGTGATGATGGTTGTGGTTTAGGTGAGTGTCGTCGGGTGTGTGGTTGCGGATGTGGTGTCGTGATGTTGAGTTGTGGTGTGTGTGTGTGGATGCTGTGTGGTGTGTGGTGTGTATGAAGGTGTGTATTGAAGATGGTGTAGATGAGTGATTGTGGTGTGATGGTGTGAGGTGTGGGAGTGATGGTGGTGAGTGAGGGATCGTATGTGAGTAGATGGGTCGTGTGGAGTGATGCGTTTGTGAGTGATGGGTGTGAGTGATGCAGTGGGAGGGGGGGGGAGGATGGAGCGGGGGGAAGGGGTGGGGGAGGGAGGGGGATATTGGGTATAGGTGGGGAGGGGGAGGGAGGTGACAGAGAGAAAAGAGAAAGAGAGAGGGGAAAAAAAAAGAGTGAGACGGAGAAAAAAACGGAGGAGAGAAAAAATAAAAGAGGGAGAAACTTCAGCGGAAGAAAAGCGACGAGGGAAGAACACCCACAAAACAAAAAATCTCAATTAAACAAACCCCAACGTCGAAACAGCCAATATGCGCTCGCTTCCCCCACTCTCTCTCTCCTCTCTCTTATCCCCCCCCCCCTCTCTCTCTCTCTTCCCCTCAGGGTTTATTATAACTCAAGTTTCATGTTTAAAGGGTTAAAACTAGGTGATTGATGGTTGTTTTTGGTGGTTTTGTACCCAAGTCTGAGCACCATAAGGATTAATTTAAAAACAAGATGAGATTTAATGGTGGGGTTGATTGTCCTTTCCCCTTTGTCTGTTGTTACCTGTGTGCACAGCAAGTATTGCAGTAGTCACACACAGCACCCTCTCCCCTTATCTTTATCATACTCTATAAGGACAAGATATGCAAAGGGTTAAAGAAAACACTTGGTGACAAGACAAGCACCTTCCCTATTCGAGCCCCCTAATAAATTGTTGAACTAGTTAATTGGCAGTCAAAAGTGTGGAGAATGAGTAAACTAATTGTGGTTCCCATTTGTAATGGGAAGAGTGTGGCAAGTGAGAGTCCCTAGCGCCCCTCTTCAGCCCTCCCCCCCCCCTCCGGAAGTGCGAGTATGCCGGCCGGGCGGCCGGGGCACTAGTGCTGAGGGGATGAAGCAGAGGAGAAATAACAAATTTTCGCCCTTTATGAAAAAAAAATACTCTTTTCGTCCATCGCCACGTCTACTTGTTGTTTTATCCTTTTCCTTATCTCTTGATACCGCAAGTTTCAAACACTTTGTGGCTATTTTCACTCTAATTCGCCACCACTTGTGGCCACATTGAAAATAGGTTCCCACCCCTGATTTAGAGTGACTACTGTATGCTTCCAATAAAGTTACGTGAAGAGGCTTCTAAAATGTACGTTGAATCGTTGCCTGTCGTGTCAATAAATAAAGTACTGTCTAAATAATTGATGTGATTCAGGTTGTTCTATTCATAAGTAATTGAAGATAGATTTAAAGAATTTAATATTAAGTGTATGGATAAAGGGCATGCAGTGATAATAAATCCCATCCCCCCAAATCCTAATTCAAAAGCGTCAATATACCTTTTATAAAAATAAGCTGATGACGAAAGGAATTGTCAGCACCGAACCGGAAAATGTGTGTGGATTCCCAAAGACATAAAACAAATAGCATTAAGAGGGCCAAATGACCGTCCCCATAGCTATTTACCCCGGTGTTGAAGATAAAACTGTTGCATCAAAAGAAAAATAGTTGTGGGTGAGCAGAAACAGAAAACTAATAGAAATCCATAAGAAAGGCACGTAATGAAATGGACAAATGTAGAAAGCATCAAGAAAAAAATGCCACTGCTCGAAATCCCTTTGATCATGATCTATGATTGAGTAAAGTGTCACATCACGTCCATGTCACCCATCTAAATGTCTTTTTCCAACTAACATTTTTATAGCGGATAAAAGATCCATAGAGTCTCTAAGAAAGAAGGCAGATTTTTTTACACAGTGAGCTGCAAAAAACCCAACCAAGTTTTAGAGTGATAACCGGCATTCCCAAAGATCCCAATACTGGCCACAATGGGCCGACCAGAGGGCGGACCAGTGACTTATGGATCTGTGGGCGATGGTGGAAGGATGGGCCAAACATAGTGAGCCATGTAAAGAAAACTCATATTCCTTTGTGTGAAGTACAAATAGGGCCTTTCATTCGTCAAAGAATCTCTTTCAAAGATGTAAAAAATTCACATGTTGGATCATATGTCAGTTTTTGTAAGATTCAGCATCCTCAAGTAATCTCAGTGCCTCGGCCATAAGTAATCTGAAGAAGAGAGCAACACCAAATGGCAACCGCCCTATCAGCATTTTTGATTGTAATCGACCTATTCTTCCTGAGGGCAATCATTCTGGAAATCAATATCTGCAGATTTCGTTCTGATTTAAAGAGAACCACCCGCGGGTACAAACCCCAGCCAAATAACCTGAGATCCCTACTCACCAGATTTCAGACAAAGCCTTAATATTATGATTATAAAAATTTTTGAGACAAAAAGGTTGATTTCTTCTTAAGACAGCTGGAGTGAATGCCAAAGAAGCGACGGAATGAGGAAGGATCTAAGGCGCCAATCCTGATTTTGTTCATCAGAAAGATCACTAAGATCCGATTAAAGCACATGTTCCCGAAATAAATGCCAATCCAAATTCTCCATTGAAAACATCAATACCCTCACATCTCAGCTAGACCTCATCAGTGGAAATAGTGGGGAACCTCTGTTGTCCCTTTGCTATTGAAAGATTTTTTAAGAGACAATTACGAATGAATTTTGGAGATTTCAATGATGTATTGAATAAATTAAAATATTGATGATGGGGCCACAAAATTTAAACCCCTATTAGAACCGCAATCTGGTCATAAGCAGAGTTTTATGTGAATGTTGTGACATTATCCACAACTTCTCCTATCCAGATCGTTGCCCAGAAGAATCGGATCCAAACCGGGTAAAACCCCCACCTCCCGAACAACCTGGGCCCTCCACAATCCAGAAAACGATTCTGGCCAATGCAAGAACCGGGCTCTCCGTTCGGCCGCAGTGATCTCTATCCCAGGGCATTGGGAAGTAATTCCTCTGGCCGGACCAATCAGGTCAGACCATGGGTCACTGCAGCTCCTGAATCCAGCAAGCCGAATGCTGCCGGTCACCGACTGTGGCGGGGGTGTGAGATGTCTGGACCGGCCGTCCGCTCCTGCAGGTCCGCGCGAGATGTCCTCGCTACTGGCTGTAGGCATCGATGAAACCGGACAGGTGCTGCATGGGACGTATCGATGGGAGATGGTTTCCAGGACCGGTCCGGCTGCTTCGGGGGAAAGCAACCCGCACGCGGCTACCGGCTCGCAGCTGGGGGTGCGTTGGCCCGATGGAGTCTGCCGGAAATCAGGGGTTCGGGCAATTGGTCTGATTTGACAGGGCTGGTGTTTTTGCAGTTGTTGTGCCCACCGGCGCGCGGTGCGGGAGATCCCCGCCTTCGGTGGACTGCTGCCCGAAGGCGGCCTCTGCGTCCATGGGGGTGGTATTGGCAGACTTTTATGTCCGGGCCGCGCCGCCTGGCTACTAGTTTGGCGGTGCATCAGGGCTCGGCTGGAACATAGTCATCTGCAGCCTCGCAGCCTCCCTGGTCAAGTCTTATTGTTGGCTTCTCGCTTTTTTGGGCTTCTGGCGTACACCCAAGCCCTCCCGCGGCGGGCACTGCTCCATGAGTCTCTGAAAGATGAGGTCAGCCAGGCATTGGTTAAGTCCGTGCATCATAGCCCTCCACCCAGTATCCGTACCAACGCCATGCGGGGTCACGTAGGTAAACATAGAACCCTGGGGCTGCCTCTTACTCCTGCCGGAATTTACCCAGGTATAGCTTCAGCATAGTACCCGGTAGTCATCGCATACTCATCTGGAAGCCCATCATAGTCTGTTAGGCCAAAGCCGGACGTAAGGGGTCCAAACGTGCAACAGTTGCTGGGGAAGGCACTTTCGTATTACTGCCGGCACTGCGTTTCAAAGTTCGTAAGAACTGTCAACGGGTCAGTGCCCTCACGGAACTTGGTGAGACTAGTGCGGGTCCAGTTTGAGTTCATCTGTTTTGGTTGGACAGTGGGGCAATAAGTGGGTGTCACTGCCAATAGTTGATAATGCAGCCGATCCTCGGTGTCCCCTGTCTCCCCAAGCAGTAAGTAATCCAGTGCCAACATTTCAGGGGTGAACGGACTGGTAGCCGCAGAGCAACCGTACCCTCTGTTTCACTGCCCGGGGAGGGGCTGCACTCATTCCATCCCCGAATGCTGCCGCCCCGGCACTGGGTTCTTCTGATCTTCGGGTGGCTGTATAAAGGGCAAGCTGAGCCGTGTCCTGAGGCTCTGAAAAGCCGCGGCTTCACGTCACCGATGCGTACCATGTCTGCCGACCTCCTGGTTCTCATAGGGCAGTTCCATATTTCACGGCATTGTCCTTCAGCGGAGCTAGGGTCACATGTGGATGAGCCTTCAACCTAGCTATTGGTCAGTCACAGCAGTGAGGTGGTGTTACAGCTTGTGTTAACTGTTTGCACTACTCTGTGTTCAATATCTTTGTCCAGGAACTTGCAATTACCATCAAGTTCCTATATGTTACAGTATCCCGCAGCAGATACTGTAACACAGGTCCAGTCAATCCGCCGCGGACACCAGTAATTATAGGAGCTTGTCACGGTTTAGCTTAGACACGATATAATGAACACCAAATATCTGAGGGTGAATGAACGAGGCTAGGATATAATAAAATATAATTTATTCTAATAAGGGAAACACAGCAATTAGACAAAAACAGGCAAGAAGATAACACTTACTTGAGGGTTGGGGAATGGGAGAAAGTACCGCTAGCAATCTCAATTCAATCCAGTGACCATTCCAGGTGGAATCAGAAGCACAACTCCAGCACAACTAAAAAACTGTAGGGGTTGACCACAGTTTAGATTACCTGTGCAACCGATTCTTAACATTGACCCACAGCCTATTGGTGAACAATTATCTAAACGTTAGAGACTAACAGAAACAGACTAAACCCATCCCTCAGGTAACAGGTTTGTTGATTTGACATAATACTTAATACCTAGACATTGGGTACATTCAAGGCAGTTAACTTTTGATCACCGTGCTTAGTCCACTCAGACGTCTGCCCTTCATGACCCATTAGCCTAGCAAAGGGCGTCTTGCATTTCAGAAAACAGAGCCAAAATAAAATACAGATACACTTTAATATCTACACATATTAATAAATTCCATATGGTGGGCTATGGGCGATCTTTGCCGTTTTTTAGTGCCTACAGTTGACCACATATTGGCCAATATGAATACTCTCTGCGATCTCCAGAAACTGGAGATACAGAAATGCACTTAAACATTACAATACATGCTTATAATGAACATGGAAACAGGGGGAAACATACATTTTTCAAGGTACACAGGTGAAACCTCACATCCCTGGACCGCCGTTCCCGTGAACCTCTTGTCTCTCTGGTGAGGGTCAGGGGATGGCATATGGGGTGCAAACCCCTTTATAACGGGCAACCCCTTTTCCCTCTACACCCCCGTAAGCGAAGGAATAGCCCTTTAAGACGCCAAGACTGCAGGGAGTCATTTGGTTACAAGAAACGCATCTGAAAAGGAGGATCAATCTTTGCTGTTACAGTACGACTACCCTCTATCTATCACCATTATCCCATACAAAAAAAACTGGAGTGGCTCACTTTTCACACAATAAATCTCTAAATTTCAAAGTTCGAACAAAATTTAAAATGATCACTGCGGGCGATTTTAATTGTTACAGGATTACTAGACTCTAACCATTCGGACAATGCAAACATACAGTAGCAACAAAGTTATTCGAGCAAATGACGATAGGCAGGAGGCGTTGGCGGCAGAGTGGAGAAGCGTTGAGAAGCGGCTCGTTCGAGGGAGTCGGTGACGCACAGTCAACGCGAGACGCCCGGCTTCCCCGGCTTCCCGGCTCCCGGCTTCCCCGACTCCCGGCCAGGTTTGAAGTGAGGTAAGCGGGGCGGGAGGGGGGGAGCGGGGAAGCAGGGGGAGCACAGCAGGCGCGCTAGGGGGTCGGGGGAAAAAGATGTTTTAAATTGCCGCGGATTGGAGGGTTGGGGGGGGGAGGTGAGGGAACGGGAGGGGAGCGCTGATGCGGCTGATGTTGACGACTTTTCCTCCAGCACCCGGCCGAGTAAATCCCGGTGAACGGCGGCAATTGCATGAAATAAACTTTGTCGGTGCTGTATATTGCCCCTAATGAAAAGCAGAATCTTTTTCAGGAGCTCACAAATTTAATAAAAAAACCTCTGTTCAGAAAGGTTTCGAATTCGGCAGGGGATTTAAACGCAATCATGGACCACAAATTTAGAGAGACATTTCCCAGTATTTCACCCACCACAAAAGATAGTTCCCAAACTCGTGGTCTCGTAGCCTGACAGGATCTGGATGGTGGAGACTCCTGGAGAGTAAAGAACAACAAGGAAAAAAGATTTTTTCCTGCTTCTGCTCACCCCAACATAAACAACGCTATTCACGTTTATAGACTATATTTTAATTGACAACAAATTCGCAATAACATTTCCTCAGCAATAATGCCCCTCTGCTTGGTCAGCCACTCGACAATTATAATCTAAACTTGATGGCCTCACACCAAAAACAAACAAGGTGTGGTCTTAAAATGAATCAGTTTGTCATACCCCACAAAATCTCCAAAATTGTAAGAGGGAACTGGTCCAGTATTGGAAAAAAGATTTAATTGCCCTCTAACTGAGATTTCCCCTTTACCCTTGGGAAGGCACATAAATCGTGCTAGAGGTAAGATGATGCATCTGGCTTCTAGGAAAAGGAAGGAAAAAGGGACCACATTGGGCATTAACACAAAAGCTATCAGAACTAGAAAGTATCCATAAAAGCCAAATCCTCCGAAAAAAAAAAACTATTAGACAAATAATCTCAGTTAGAGGGCAATAATTTTGTTAGTGACAAACGCAGAGAGAAGCTATACGATGGACCCCACATGAATACTACGAAAAAAGTAATAAGGCAGATAAACTGCTGGCACGTAAGCTAAAAACAAAAGAAGTTAAAGCTGGCTCCATAATATTTATACTAAAGAATGGAAAAGATATCAATAGGACCCACAAGTTATAAGTGAAGAGTTAAGGAATAGTATGCATCTTTACATCTGCCTGGCCCGTGGGAGTAATGGCTAAAAACAAAACAAAGCGGAAAAAAATTAAAAACTTTCTAACTTCCACCCCCCCAAATTGGGGGCCCCCCCGGCTCCCACGCTTGGAACCAGAAGATGTAATAAATCTGGAAAAAAAATATCGAAACCCCGAAATCTTGGAGGCGATCAAATTCTTTGAAAAATGGGAAGGCACCTGGGTCCGATGGATTTCAAATCTTTACTACAAAAAACTCTCCATAAATACTCCTCCCACATTAACCAAAGTATTTAATGAAGCTTTTTTTAGGCCTCCCCCACCCAGAGATATGCTACGAGCAACCATAGCTCGTAATCCCCAAAAGATTGGAAAAGAATCCAGAGGTGCTTAGCTACAGACCTATATATTGTTAAATAAGATATAAATATACGCAAAAATCTTGGCCACTAGATTAAACAATATTCTTCCAAGATTGATCAATCCGGACCAGAGTGGGGTTATGTTTGGGCAGGACAAGCCCTTGGAAAACTCAAGGAGGACAGGTGAATTTAATACAGTAGCAAAACAAACCTCACGCTCATTCATTATTACTTCACTAAGTGCGAAAAAAGTTTTGATCGGTGGATGGCAGTTTATGAAGGCCACACTTTCACAATGGATTTACTCCCCAAAAGACGTAAACAGTATTAAACACGTTATACTTGTTCAAAAGCATAGTAAAAACGATAACTCCATTGTACTGACCCTTTCCCCAATATCGAAACGGAACCAGACGGGGTGCCCACTGTCCCCCTTGTGTTTGCTTTGGCAATTGAACTGCTTAGCCTGACCAGCTAAGAATGAACCCCAATATCAAGGGTATCAATGTTGGACAGAAGGAATTCAAGATAGCTCTCATGCGGATGACGTATACTGACGCTCTCAAACCCTCTTAATCTCACTCCCCAAACCTTTTTCAAAGCTCTATCTGAGTTCGGGGCTCCCTCTCAGGATACAAGATTAAACCACTCTAAAATCTATGGCTCTTGGCTTAAACCTTCCCAAGGATATGGTAAAGTTACTTCCACTAATTTTGGTGTCAGATTGATCTGGTTGTGGTGATTTGAAGTGATGTGGTTAAAGGGTGTGCAGTTAGACCAAGAAGCAGGTTTGAACAAGGAAGCGTTAAACAAGGGTATAGTTTATTGAAGCAGTTTACTGTTAGTACCTGCTAAACTTCATAGTTGCTAGAATGAGGAAGGGAGTTTGAAAATGCCCACTCAATGCACACTTGCCAATGTATTGTGCACTGGAGCGAGTGACTGGGTTCCGAAGAGATGAGGTACGTTAGCCCCACGGTGACTGGAGTTGTCTTTCGTTTGTCTGAGGGGTAGTGGTATTTCTTTGAGAAGCTGAGATTCGCCCTGATCCCTATGAAGCACTTGCGGAATAGCTCTTGCGTCATTTTCATAGTTCCAGCCTTCGTAGGAGAGTGATTTCCGCAGTGGCAGTGTCGTGAAAGGGAATTGGAATTAGAGGCTCACGAGCAGCCCCTTGCTTTCGACTAGTGGTTTGCAGGAGGTTTGCCTTGGCGTTGTTAGTGAGAGCATGTAGGGGTAGTTGTTGCGTAGTGAGGAGCAGGTAGTTAGCTGGTTTTACAGTTAGAAGGGGAAGAGGGGCAATAGGGAGAGAAGGGAGTGCGCGCTGACAAGCATCCAATAGATTTGCTGTGTGGAGTGAAAGAATTGGGAGTTGGGGCAGAAATGGCAAGGCTGTGGAGACTAATTCCTTAGCAGCCAGGGGAATAGTGCTCCAGCACAGTGGGGACTCAGGGATGCTCAGATGCAAAAGAAGAGTGGTGTTTTTTTTTTTTGGGTAGTAGGGACTCCATATTAGGAAGGTAGATAGAGGCAATCTGTTGCCGGGAACGCAGAACCGAACAGTTTGTTGTCTCCCGGGTGCTCGGGTTCGGCCACATTGCGGATCGGGTAGGACAAGATTGTTGGGGGAGCTGGGATTGACCCGGAGGTCTTGGTACAGTTTGCACCAATGACAAAGTTAGGAGAAAGATGGCGGGGTCATAAAAATGAACACGGATCTAGGCAAAAGCTTAAGGCAAGGACCTCCAAGGTAGATTTTCTGATACTACTCCCAGTGCCATGCGGCTACCGCAGGGAGACAGTCAGAGGTCAGGGGGTGAATCAGACATGGCTAAGTAAGTGGTTGTAGAAGGAGGGGTTGGGTTTTTTAGAGAAACGGGACTCCTTTTTCGAGGGAGGTAGCCATCTAGATTCTAGGGGACGGATTGCACTCTCATGAAGAGGGTATTTCTGTGCTAGGGGGGAGAATGCTAAAAAGGTTGGAGGAGAGATTTAACTAGGATGGAGGGGGGGGGGGAGGGGAATGAAACAAATAATGAACAAATGGAATAGATGAGGGATTACAGGTGGTATGGAGGTAGGGATGGGGCAGGTGCAAATTTGACAAGCAGTGAGACCGATACCAGAATAATAGAGAGACTATATAGAAAACTTTCTAAAGACTAAACCAAGTGGGAGCAGAAAGGCAGGAGCAGATAAGATAATAGTAGGCTGAAAAAAACCTGAAATTGCATGCTTGCTATGCAAGAAGACGACCAGATAAAATGCGGGGAGCTTGTGAATTAAATAGCCTACAAGGGAAGCAGTATGAAGCTAGGCATTACGAAAACATGGTGGGATGAGGGGATGAAACTCATGACATGGTGACAGGAATTTAGGAGGGGTATTCTCTTTTTCGGAAGAGACCGACGATAGAAGGGGAGGGGAGTAGTGGAGTAGTTGTACTATATGTTAAACCAGATCTAAAACCTATTATAAGGGAGGATTATATGAGCGGAATGATGAAAATGTGAGACCTGTGGATCGAAATTAGCAGTGGAGGTAAAGTCTTAAAGAAAATGTTTGTGGAAATATGCGCTATAAAACACCAAATATCGTGAGATTGAGGAAGCTAAAATACCATTTGCAAATGGAGAAGGCATCAAAACGAGTCAGTTTGCATAATGGGGATTTTTAATTATCCAGAACTAGAATGGGGCATTGAGATTACGCGTACAAACACAAAGGAAAACGGTTTTTGTGGGGTGCTAAAGATAATTTATATGACCCAAATAGTGAGGAACCAACCAGGAGAGGGGGCAGTTCTGGGATTTGGTTCATATCAAACAAGTAAGAATAATAAACAAATATTCAAGGCATGTGAACATTTGGGGCAACAGTGATTCATAAAAATGGTCTCATTTGAAATAATTATCAAAAAACACAGATATAGTGGGTTCAACAAAGACTGTTAAACTTTAGAAAGACAGATTTTAATAAACTGGGTCTAATCTAGTAGTTTAATACAGGGATGATGTTTTATGCAGGAAAAATGTAGAAGATAAATGGGCAAGTCTTTAAAACATTGTAGAAAAGCCAACTTATCAGGTGTATACCCTTGGGTATAAGTATAAAATGAAATAAGTCAAATCAATGTGGTAAAAATAACACAGGTAGGGGAGGAATATGGGCAAGAAGAGGAAGGCGTCTTTAGATACTTTAAGTCAGAAGGGACAGAGCATTGTATCAGAATTATAAGAAGGTAACAAAAATGCAAAAGGGAATACAAATTAGCAAAATAGGGATAATGAAAAATGGATGCAATAGAGAAGGTCAACCCTAAAAAGAAGTTTTAAGTCGAATTACAAAAAAATGAGGAGAAAGAAAATATAGGACCTTTCAGTTGATGGATGGGTAGGCAGATTATGGAGATAAGGAGAAAAAGCAGAGGTTATTAAAACAATTCTTTACTCTGTGGTTACAGGGGAAGAATCGGTTCAATCGAGTGCCGCAGGAAAGCCACAACACTCCATATTAATGAAACAATTGGTTAATGAGGAAGAGTGAATACAGTATAGACTTGAAAAAATAAAGTGAAATAAGGAGGCAAACTGGCCCCGATGGGCATAATCCCAAGAGTTCTCAAGAGTTAAGCTCAGTGATATAGCAAACACATTATATTAATATTCAAGGACTCCTTTCCACAGATGTCAGTACCACAAGATTGGCGTATAAAGCAGATGTTTGGGTGCATATATTTAAAAAGGGAGCTAGATCACACCCCGGGGAATTAAGACCATGTAAGCTCGACTCACAATAGTACGGAAACTACTTGAAGGTTCATAGGGAATATATTCAGGAATACCTAATGGGGGGGTTTGTGTTTACCTGGACACAGGTGGGCGGTGCTTTTGAGGGTGTAGACCATATAAGAGTTTGATTAAGACCAGTGAAACTACACTTTGATAAAGCGCACCATGCGAGAAACGCGTTAGAGGTTTCTCTTTTAAATTAGATATGTCCCAATAAATAATTTGTTATTTTTTCTATTAGCCTCCAGTTCTCATTTTTTCATAGTTGTGCTCCAAGTTTTTTTCTTCCTTTTTTTTCTTCCTGTTTACTGGCAACGATCTGGGACTGATGACCTGCACCTATGACCGAGTGCCCAAACCCGCTGCAGTGGCGGCGGTTACCCGGAGCCAGAAAGGCGGCAATGGCACCCCTGAAACCCCTACCGATAATAGGGGAACCCTTCCAGAAAGTAGCGATGGATCTTGTAGGACCCCTTATGATTCCTAGCAGGTCAGGGAAGCGCTACATCCTCACGGTGGTGGATTTTGCCACCTGGTACCCTGAGGCGGTAGCGCTTGGCACCATAAGTGCCAAGACAGTGGCAGCAGCTTTGCTGAACATTTTTGCTAGGGTAGGTTTCCCTAGTGAGATCCTAACCGATCAGGGGTCGCAGTTCATGAGTGAACTGTTACATTGTCTCTGGGATGCTTGCGGTGTACAGCACCGGCGCACTACCCCTTACCATCCCCAGACAAACGGATTATGTGAGAGGTTTAGCGGTACCCTGAAGCAGATGCTTCGGACCTTTATAGAGGCGGAGGGGAAAGACTGGGAGATTCATTTACAGCACTTGCTGTTTGCCTACCGAGAGGTACCGCAGGAATCTACAGGCTTCTCCCCCTTCGAGCTACTATATGGCCGCAGGGTACGTGGACCTCTGTACCTATTCCGTGAGGGATGGGAAGGGGAGGCTACTGCTACTGATGCATCAGTGATCCAGTATGTGGTAGATCTCAGAGACCGGTTAGAGATGCTCATGGGGGTGGCCCAGGACCACCTCAGGGCCACTCAGACCAAGCAGAAGCAATGGTATGACCAGCAGGCCCGTAGCAGGGAATTCATCCCAGGACAGCAGGTGCTTGTTCTCAAACCCACTCGGGAGAACAAGTTGATGGCTGCCTGGTCGGGACCGTACCCGGTCATCCAAAAGGTGAATGAGTGCAACTATGTTGTACAGTTAGAGCCTGAGAGGCACAAGACATATCACATTAACATGTTGAAAGAGTACAGAGCACCGAGTATGGGAGCAGTAATGGCCATTTGTAGCCCACTGCTGGAGGACCCGGCGAGAAATACTCTGCCTGATCTCCTAGGGGAGGCTAGGCAGGGAAACACTGTGGAGCAGGTGGAGATAGGGGCACAGTTGAGTGCTAGGCACAAGGGAGAAGCCAGGGACATGCTAGCTAAGTATGGGGCCCTCTTCACTGACATGCCAGGGACCACACATCTCACAAAACACCCAGTGCTCACAGGGGACCTGCAGCCTCTGCATAAGCACGCTTATAGAGTGTCAGCAGAGGTCAAGACCAGTATGGAGAGGGAGATGGAGGAGATGCTGACCCTAGGGGTAATTACTCCGTCCCAGAGTCTTTGGGCAAGCCCGGTAGTTCTAGTCCCTAAGAAGGACCCGGTTTTGTGTGGACTACCGCTTGCTCAACGCTGGGACGGTGTCAGATGCCTACCCCATGCCCCGCATGGATGAGTTACTGGATGAACTTGCGGGGGCAAAGTATCTGACCACTATGGATTTGAGCAAAGGGTATTGGCAAATCCCACTGACCCTGGCTGGGGAGAAGTCAGCATTCCTCAGCCCAAGTGGCCTCTATGAGTTTTTAGTGATGCCATTTGGGATGAAGAATGCCCCGGCTACCTTCCAACGCCTGGTCAATAGGTTACTGGAAGGGATGCAGAGCTATGCCAGGGCTTACTTAGATGACATTGCTGTCTTTAGTAATTCCTGGGACTCCCACTTAGGACATGTAGCTGCGGTGCTGGATAGGATCAGGGAGGCTGGGCTTACCTTGAAACCCACTAAGTGTATGGTAGGGATGGCAGAGGTCCTGTACTTAGGGCACAGGGTGGGTGGAGGGCACCTCAAACCAGAGCCAGCTAAGGTAGAAGCCATAGTTCAGTGGCCTGTTCCAAACACCAAGAAACAGGTCATGGCATTTTTGGGCACCGCAGGGTACTATAGGAAGTTTGTCCCACAGTACAGCGCCGTGGCCAAACCCCTAACTGATTTGACTAAGAAGCAACTGCCTGTGCTTATCACCTGGACTCCTGCCTGTGAAACTGCTTTCCAGGCACTGAAAACAGTGCTTGCTGGGGCCCCCATACTGGCTGCCCCAGACTATACCAAACATTTCGTCATACAGACTGATGCCTCGCACTATGGCATTGGGGCTGTGTTGAGCCAAGTGGGGGACGACGGTAGAGAGCACCCTGTGGTGTACCTCAGCCAAAAACTACTCCCCAGAGAGGTGGCCTATGCCACCATTGAGAAAGAGTGCTTGGCCATTGTGTGGGCACTCAAAAAACTCCAGCCCTATGTGTATGGAAGGGCTTTCATGGTCCTCACAGACCACAACCCCCTGAGTTGGCTGCAGAGGGCATCAGGGGAGAATGCCAAGTTGCTAAGGTGGAGCTTGGCCTTGCAAGAGTTGAGTTTACTATTCAGCACAAAAAGGGTAGTGAAAACAGAAATGCTGATGGACTTTCACGTCAGGACTATCCCTCTGAGACTGAGTTCGTTAAGGGTGCCAGCAGTGCCCCACTCCCCGTTAGGGCCAGTGGGCCACAAGTCACCCATTAAGAAGGGGAGGTGTAGAGGGAGAAAGGGGGTGGCCCGGTATTAAAGGGGTTGCACCCCATATGGCCATCCCCTGACCTCACCAGAGAGACAAGAGGTTAACTGGACTGCGGTCCAGGGATGAGGTTTGCACCTTGTTGTACCTTGAAAATGTATGTTCCCCTGTTCCCATGTTTCATTATAAGCATGTATTTTAATGTTTTAAAGTGCATTTCTGTATCTCCAGTTCTAGAGATCGCAGAGAGTTCATATTTGGCCAATATGTGGAGTCACTGTAG
>WSYH01013044.1:0-17741 GCA_036426205.1 Ascaphus truei
TTGCGTGTAAGGGCCCTCTGTAATTACATGTTACATTGCGTGTAAGGTGTGCAGATTATTTTTTCCCTCTGTTCTGTGCTACCTGTCCCCCTCACCTGGATGAGGTAAATGTCAGGGGTTTGCTGAGAAGTCTCACTTTGACATGTTACCTGGCTGGGGCGGGACAGGAGTTAAGAAGTTGGGTTACCGTTATAAAATCCTCCCCCGCAGTGCAGTATTGCAGCATAAAGACTCTGAGGCGAGTACAGCGAGGGCGTACGGATACACGGGGAGGGGGTAATGGCAGAACCATCGCTGCACGCGTTCCAGCAGCGCCGGGGAACTGTGTATATGGGAAGAGCGCTTTGGTGCAGTGTTTCCTGTGGGAGTCTGTGTTAGTCTCGCATACAGGGGAGAGAGGGGGAACTGCAGCTCAGAACCTGGGAGATGATCCGGCTGCAGATTTCTGAATAAGTCGCTGCCGGTTCTTTTAAAGCTGCAGTTCAGTCAATATCCTGCATGTGTGTTTTTTTTAATAAATCAGTTCTGTAGTAAGAAAAAATACTTTTAGCATTTTCTGTTTTAAAAAAACAACTTTGAAAGACCAATTTTCTTGTATTCTATTTTAACAAGCATTTACTAAGGCGCTGCCCCTTCATGTCCTGGCACACCCCTTTGTCAGCCCTGCCCTCCTTCTAGCACATGTCAGTGCAGGAGTGCTCATGAATATTCATGAGCTTCCACTGACTGACAGAAGCAAATAAAAACATATGCCAGCTCTAATGATGTCACCAAATTTCGCCTATCAATACATGGAGAACGAATTGACTGGAAGTTCTTTAGGTAATTAGAGATTGCCCACATGAAACTATTGAAGTAAAAAAATAAATAATAAAAAAAAAAAGACTGAACTGCAGCTTTAATACGTTTTCAACATAGGAGGAAAATGGTTGAGAGTTTTGCATAGGGGACCAATAAACTTGTAACTACAATATAAATAATTCTGTTCCCTTAGGCCAGTGTGACCTGGAGTAACTAGTACAGTTGTGTCCTTTTAATGTATCTGGCCCCACCAGCACCAAAGGGGTTAAGGATAATGTTACAGTTGCTAATGTCCTTTGTCATAATGTGACCTTGCAGTGCAGAGGTTAATAAATATATATTTTGTTATTTTTAGCATGATCAGCATTCGATGGCACTTTCTTGTATGAATTGATTTTATTTCATCTTTAAAATCCTGTAATTTTTCTACTCGCAGCAAAATGCTTCTCTATCAAATCACCAATAATATCTGCATTTCCTTTCCAATTGTATCTTGTTTAATAAATGGGTACATGAACGTAATGTTTGCAAGAGTTTGTTGTACAAAAATATAAACCGGTAGAATGCAAATGTGCAGCCTTCCCGATGAATGAAATACTAACTCGCCCTTTTTCTGTTTATATAAAGACACCAGAATTGTTGAGATGAAATCTTTCTGTGCAGAGAAGTCCCCCGCGTGTCACACCCCGCGCTGGGCCACGGGCCGCTCCCTGCGGAGACACCTGGCCGTGGCGGTTTCCGTTAAGCTTGGGATCCGTGTTTTGGGGTATTTATTACAATTTTAACACTTTGATTTAGGTTAACACTTTGCACCGAAATGTCAAACAGAAGACGATGCAAAACGGGGCGTGTTCTGTTTTTTTTTTGTTCATCGCAGTAAAAGGTTCCCCCCCCTCCTCCTACACAAACTATTTGGGCCTTTTATTTAAAAATCAGGAAGTCCTTCTGCCACCCCGCCGCCCACTTGTGGGAATGGGAGTTAAGGTTTCGAATGTTTCGCTTACATTGCTCCACAAATCCACCGATTTGGGGGAGACTCGGGTGCAGGCGTTACTGTGTCTCCACAGGCTCTGCTCTTAACCTCTTCACTGCCAGAGGAGTTTGTGCTGGCTCATCATTGGATAAGTTACAGTATCAATGCTGATTTCTCTCGCTACAATTCTGCGGGTCAGCGGCTCGTCCTTCAATTGTGCCAAATAAAGCCGAGTTCAGGCAGGCTCCTGCGCGTCCGCGCCTCTGTCTGCTGGGCGATGTGTGCTCATGCTCAGCGGACCGGATGTACCGACTTGGAGGCGGGACTACTCAGCCATTGAATAAAAAAAAAAAAAGAGGAACTGTTTGTGATTGGCTGGCGAAGTACATGTGACGCGGCTGCCGCTTGAAATGACAACTTCAGTTGTCTCCAAGTGCAGCGGCGTCAACGCTGTACCTCGCAAGAGGCGAACGTGTGCACGTGGTATCGCGTTCTGTTTGAACGCAGCCTAACAATATATAGGGTTACTTACGGGTCCCAGGACTGGCTCTGTGACCTTTGTGTGACCTTGAAGATGTCTGGGATTAGGACACGCGTCCCTTCCTGAGTTCCTATTGGTTGTCGGGCAGTGTGGGGGGGGGGGGGGGAGAGAAGTATGGGGTTTGCATAATGCAGATATGATTCCAGTTCGCTCCGTATCTCGTACACCGTGAAGTCCCCTTCACTTAAGTACATGGAGCTTCAATCTGCCCCGGGGGAAGGAGACTTCCCACCGTATTCAATAGGATGCGCATTAGTGGGGACGCGGACATCCAAGAAGGCAGAGAGGCTGGAAATATTGTCTTAACTCCATCACTGGCAGAAGGACAAGCATTACAAAGCAATCTGCAGGAAGCCCCCTGAGGCTGCAAAGCGAGGGCTCTGTGTGGCCGCGGCCTTCAGTCGGAATCCGAATCGGAGTCTTCGCCTGGGAGGAGATAGGGGGGGGGGGGGGGCAGGGGGGGGGGGGGGGAATAAAATGACTAGTGTATTTCCTTTAACACGGGGGGTGGCCAACTCCAGTCCTCAAGGGCCACCAATAGTTCAGGTTTTTGAGATGCCCTGCTTCAGCACAGGTGGCTCAATCTTTGACTGAGCCACCTGTGCTGAAGCAGGGGTATCCTGAAAACCTGACCTGCTGGTGGCCCTTGAGGACTGGAGTTGGCCGCCCCTGCTTTAACACAATACAGAGAACGTCAGAGGTTGTAGTGTCTGCACAACTTAACCCTTTGGCTGCTGGCAGTATTTTGCTTTGGTTAAGTAAATACTGTAAATATTCTGTTTTGCCCCCAAAAAGGAGTGTAGCAAAAATGCAAAACTTCACTTCCATCCTAATGAAGCTGCTAAGTTTGTAATGCGATTTGGTAAAATTAAAATAAATTTAAAAAAAAGAAATCCACGTTACCCAGAACATTTATTTCAACCCATAATGTATGTATCTAGTATTACAGCATGCAAAAGTGAGAATCACTGCGGAAAACACACACACACACACACACACACACACACACACACACACACACTGCAGTGTTTGATCTGCGCTTCCTGTGTTGCTACGAGTGGCTTCTCATGCATACAGCTCTCTCACATCACTTCCAGAACATCCTATTCAGTTACCCGCGTCACACTCTCTTGCCAATTGTTGGTCTGTACGATTTCCTATCAAAGGAGCATTCATGACCAAACTCCCCAGAGCACAGAGAATACCGTCCCCTGCAGCTGTCCTGTGAACTAAATGCTGAACCCTCAAATTAAACCCTTCCACCCACATTGATTAGGGGGTGCTAGGCTTCCGTGCACCTCAAATCCCATCCACTTCAGCACCCGTTAAGTGACTCTCGGTCTGGGTGCGAGTGATGCGGGCCACCCTGCATTGCGTTTATGTTTCTTTAAATGCATTAAAACAAACCGGGACCGTTATCAGGTTAAAAACTAAATCTAATTGGAATTGTAGCAACTTTATTTTTTATTTTTGAAGTCCAGATGAAACTGGATACATTGAAGCGACTGACTTACATGAACAGAATGAGAGACGTCTGACCTTCAGGAAGCAAAGTCCCGCAGAAGAATTTCTCCACAAAACCGTTTTTTTTTTTTTAAAGTAAATTGTTATTCCAAAAAGTGATCAGTGTTAAAGTTCTTATTTGTGTCCAATAGAATAAAAAATACACTACAAGCCCATAATTTATTAAGCAGGGCTATATTGGTCCTGGAAGGTATCATAACATAGCACTGCTTAGTAAATATGGGCTCCTAGCTGCTGCTTTGGATGAAAGCATTCAACCGCGGTCTCCGGTAGATGCGAGTTTATTTACCTCCTGCTGTGCGGGAACGTACCGTTCGCACGTGGGAAGAGTTCTTCCCCTCTTATTACAATCAAAGCCCAGCACGTATAAGGCTGCGGCCACGCTGCCGCTGAGAGCGCTCATGCTTGAGAGCGGCGACGTCACCATCTCTGGGAGGGGGGAGGTGGTGGGGGGTTGGCCTAACAATGATTGACCCTTCAGCGCGCCTCAAACTCAATTTTACCTGTCTCGGCAAGCACCTAGCGCCCGCGAGCATACAGTCACGGGCGCGTGGCTGGACAGATAAAAATTGTTGGTGCTGACCACACGAATCGCGGTCAGTGGCAGCGTGGACGCAGCCTAACCCTTGCGAGAAGCAAGCGACACGCGAGCAGGGTTTGTAGGTCACACGTTACATACCCTCCGACTTCCGTGTTTCTGCATTCTCCGGGGAATCGTCTTTCTTGAGGAACTTGGTCAAGTCATTGAAGGTCAGATAGAAATCGAAGGCGAATATTATAGTGGCGATGAACCCCAGGACCTTAAGAGCAGAGAATGGGGGGGACGTTATCCGTTATTTATTGCACAGAGGGAATCCTATGTAAGCAGGGAGAACGGGCACCGGGGAGAACGGGTACCAAGGAGAACGGGCACCAGGGAGCCCGGGCACCGGGGAGAACGGGTACCAGGGAGCCCGGGCACCGAGGAGAACGGGTACCAGGGAAAACGGGTACCGAGGAGAACGGGTACCAGGGAGCCCGGGCACAGAGGAGAACGGGTACCAGGGAGAACGGGCACCAGGGAGAACGGGTACCAGGGAGAACAGAAACTTATATTTCTGCCAGTGGTGCAAAAAAAATAAATCAGATTGCAGAAGAATTTGATTAAAAAAAAACCCTGGAATCCCTTACACATCCGACACAGCATCACAGTTTGGGGAACACGACACCCCTTCAGTTCTCTGCAGGTGTGTCTGGCACTTATCAATTTAACGAGTCTGGGAGATTCTGTCCCTCTGCAGGAAAATTCATATCTTGTCATTGTTATTCTCCGATATAACCAGGGGCGGCCTACTCCAGTCCTCAAGGGCCACCAACAGGTCAGGTTTTTAGGATATCCCTTCTTCAGCACAGGTGGCTCAATCAGTGGCTCACTCTTTGAGTCTTCGACTGAGCTACTGATTGAGCCACGTGCTGAAGCAGGGATATCATGAAAACCTGACCTGTTGGTAGCTCTTGAGGACTGCTCTAAATAATAGTGTCCTCAACCCATTTTGTGCCCACTATATATGACTGTGCCCCTTTTAGTACAACAAACAGATACATCGGGTACTCACGGCTGCTGCTTTGGACGCTGCACAAGTATAATTTGAGACGGCCACGAGAGAGACAACGAAATATATGATGGCGGCAGTGACACAGCGCACAAAATCCTAATGCAATAAGGAAGCGTACATTAGCAGAGCAGGAGATAACACACACATCTCCATATTCAGTCTGTAGGAAGAACAGACCATGTGACGGATGCACCTTAAACCAAACGCATCGAAAAGCGATTTGTTCTCTCTGCGTACTAAAGGTTACTGCGTATATCAACATAGGAATGCTAATGTATGTCAGATGTAAGACTTCCTAACGTAAATATTTAGTCTTGTGAAATCTCTTCTTGGGACGGATTTTGGATTTTAAGAGGGTCCCCCCACTTCTTCCTTAACCCCTTCATTACATTTCTCTGACCGGGCAAAGACCGGTGTGCAAACTGACCCACACTCGTGCCTCTCGCTTATTACAGGCCGTATAAATGTTACTATAAAACAAAACATTGATGTAAATGTCAGTGTTTTATCCTCCTAAACATTCATTATATTTGTGCTGAAACTATAGGGTGTTCTCTGTATACAGCGGAGTCCTGGGGTATTTGTGTTGGCTACGAGTGACCTTCTGTCTAAACCAGGGGTGGGCACAAGGGCCAGCAACAGGTCAGGTTTTCAGGATATCCTTTCTCCAGCACAGGTGGCTCAATCAGTCCCTGCTTCAGCACAGGTGGCTCAATCAGAGGCTGAGTCTCTGACTGAGCCACCTGTGCTGAAGCAGGTGCTGCCCACCCATGGTCTAATCTCACAGAGGTGGGCCGAGTGCCATCTAGTTGTATGTTACCAAGTTCCCGTTGACGAGCGGCACACACTTGCGGTTATTTCGGTCCAAAATTAAATACCCGGACCAACGTCTCGGTGAGGAATGTTATTTGGGGGCTAAGGCACGGGTGGAAGTAATGTTCAGTATATGGTACTAATGCCCCAATACCTCCAAATCCAGCCAATGTTGGCATTTGTATTGTTACGTGACATATTCCTCCTACGCGTTTCGCTCCCAGCAATTCCCACAATGGAATCTTCCACAGGATCAGACCACGGACAGCAATGTGTGCCCCCCTATTTATTTGTCTCGGTACAGTGAGTACTAACGGAGTGCGACTCTAAAATGCTTGTCTTCTAAGTCCTTTGCATTGTGACATCCCTGAAGTGACCCTCACTCTTCTTCTTTTTATGGCTTTTTTTATAGCTTCTGACGCCCCCCCCCCCTCCCAATACATTTTGGTGACATCACAGAGGGCCCCGGTATCATCGGAATCCCATTAGTTAACCCCAGGGTGATCAACTCCAATCTTCAAGATCCCCCAACAGGTCAGGTTTTCAGGATATCCCTGCTTCAGCAGAGGTGGCTCAGTCAGTGGCTCAGTCGAAGACTGCTTCAGCACAGGTGGCTCTATGAGTAGCTCAGTCGAAGACTGGGCCACTGATTGAGCCACCTGTGGTGACGCCGGGATATCCAGAAAACCTGACCTGTTGGGGGGTCTTGAGGACTGGAGTTGAGAGCCCCTGACGTAAGGGTACAGAGGGGCGACACTTACCAGTAGTGGCCAGTAGATCCCTTTCAGCTGCTCATTCAATTTAGAAGAATACGCATAGAAAGTAAAGAGCGCCCAGAGGAATTCTATCAGTGGCACGGTCATCAGAGCCACGGCGGAGGAGGCCACGTAACAAATAAAGGTAAGAAATGAAACAACCTGCAGGCGAAAACACAGCAAAGAATAAACAAGTCGCTTCAGTGACACAAGACCCCCCCGCCTGTCCAACGGGGTCCGAAGGGACTGAAAACTTCCCCGGCCCGGGGAGGGCGGCTTGAAATGGAGGTATCGGAGAGGTGGGTATATCCAAACTATCCGGCAGTGAACGGGTTAAGCTGCCAGATCGTAAACTTGGGAAACCTGCAGACAGACCTCGGCAAAGACAGACGTATAAACTGACCCGCACGGATACCGCCTGCGTGTTACACGGATACCGCCTGCGTGTTACACGGATACCGCCTGCGTGTTACACGGATACCGCCTGCGTGTTACACGGATACCGCCTGCGTGTTAAACGGATACCGCCTGCGTGTTACACGGATACCGCCTGCGTGTTACACGCCCTAGGCATGTTAGTTCAGTGTTGTTATTATAAAAAGACATGTATGTAAATGTCAGTAACAATGTTGTATCCCAATTAAATGGGCGGTTACCGGTGTAGTTGATATAAAAGTTCCCCATACAATCTGCATTGCAGCCGTCTTCCCTTTGCTGGAGAAGATATTAGTCGCATCTATTTGGGTGGAGCTGTTCCCCTCTCCAGCACAGGGGGGCTGTCCCAGGAATTCTACAAATATTTTATTTCATTTTGAAGCTTTGGGAGAGAGCAAAGTCTGTACCCACCATACCCACAGCGCTTCTCTCTGCCCATCATACCCACAGCACGCTTCTCTCTGCCCATCATACCCACAGCACGCTTCTCTCTGACCATCATACCCACAGCGCGCTTCTCTGCCCATCATACCCACAGCGTGCTTCTCTCTGCCCATCATACCCACAGCGACCTTCTCTCTGCCCATCATACCCACAGCGACCTTCTCTCTGCCCATCATACCCACAGCGCTTCTCTCTGCCCACCATACCCACAGCACGCTTCTCTGCCCATCATACCCACAGCGACCTTCTCTCTGCCCATCATACCCACAGCGCGCTTCTCTCTGCCCATCATACCCACAGCACTTCTCTCTGCCCATCATACCCACAGTGCTTCTCTCTGCCCATCATACCCACAGCACGCTTCTCTCTGCCCACCATACCCACAGCGCCCTTCTCTCTGCCCATCATACCCACAGCGACCTTCTCTCTGCCCATCATACCCACAGCACTTCTCTCTGCCCATCATACCCACAGCGACCTTCTCTCTGCCCGTCATACCCACTGCAACCTTCTCTCTGCCCATCATACCCACAGCGCGCTTCTCTCTGCCCATCATACCCACAGCGCCCTTCTCTCTGCCCATCATACCCACAGCGCTTCTCTCTGCCCATCATATCATACCACATCGACTCTTCTCTCGCCTCACATACCCACAGCACGCTTCTCTCTGGCCCATCATACCCACGCGACTTCTTTTTCTATGCCCATCAATACCACATGCGACAACGTGCTACTCTGCTGCCCATCACTACCCACAGGCGCTTCTCTCTGCCATCATTACCTCACAGAGCCTTCTCTCTGCCATCATACCCACTGAACCTTCCTCTGCCCATCATACCCTCACAGCGCTTCTCTCTGCCCATCATACCCACAGCGACCTTCTCTCTGCCAATCATACCACAGCGAGCTTCTTCTCTTCTTGCCCATCATTACCACACAGCGCCTTCTCTCTGCCATCATACCCCACAGAGACCCCTTCTCTCTGACCCATACATAACACGCACGACCTCTCTCTTCTGCCCATCATACCCACAGCGACCTTCTCTCTGCCTTCCATTACCCCACCAGCACGCTTCTCTTCATGCCCATCATACACCAGACGACCTTTCTATGCCATCATACCCACAGCCGCTCTACTCTCTGCCCTATCATACAACAGATGCGCTTCTCTCTGCCATCAACCCAACGTACCTTCTCTCTAGCCCATCATACCCACAGCGCCCTTCTCTCGCCCATCATAACCCACAGTGCGCCTTCTCTACTGCCCATCATACCCAACATGCAGCACCGCTTCTCTTCACCACCACGCACTCTTGCCCTCAACACAGCGCCCTTCTCTCTGCCCATCAACCCACAGCACGCTTCTCTCTGGCCCACCATACCACGGCAACCTACTCTCTGCCATCACTAACCACAGCAACGTTCTCTGCGCCCTCATACCCACACGCTTCTCCTGGCCCATCATACCACAGCAAGATTCTACTTCACTGCCCATCATACCCACAGCGCTTCCCTGCCCATCATAACCCACCAGCCTTCTCAACTGCCCATCATAAAAACCACAGCGCCTCTTCTCTCCCAATCATACCCACAAGCGCTTCTCCTGCCACATAACCCACAGCCACCTTCTCCTGCCCATCATACCCACAGCGTCTCTCTACAAAGCCCTTTCTCTGCCCATATACCCCATGTGACTGTCTTCTCTCGTGCCATCATACCCAGCGTACCTCTCTGCCATCATACCCACAGGACCTTCTGCCCTCTCCACAGCACCTTTCCTTCAAATACCCCACAGCACGCTTTCTCTCTGCTCTCATACCCACAGGCCCTTCTCTCTGCCCTCATACCCACAACAACGTCTCTGCCCATATACCACAGCACGCTTCTCTCTGCCCCCATCATCACCACAACAGCTTCTCTCTGCCAATCATACCACCCACAGCACGCTTCTCTCTGCCCACCATACCCACAGCACCTTCTTCTCTGCCACTCCATACCACAGCGGCTTTCTCTGCCCATCATACCCCACGCACCCTCTCTCGTGCCATCATACCCACAACACTCTTTCTCTGCCCTCATCCCACACATGCTTCTCTGCCCCCTCGACCCACAGGCGCGCTTTCTCTCTGCCCCATCGAACCACAGCCCGCCCTTCTCTCTTCCTGGCCATCGTACCCCCAGGCGCTTCTCTCTGCCAATCATACCCACAAGCGACCCCCTTTTCTCTTCGCCTATCCTACACAGTGCCCTCTTCTGCCCATGCAATACTCACAGCGCCCTTCTCTCTCCCATCAAACTCACACGCCCATCTCCTCATTCCATCATACTCACAGACGCCATTCATACCCAACCTCTCCGCCCATCGTCCCACCCCGCGAGGGAAGGAGAGATGTGAGGGGAGAGAGAGAGATGTGAGGGGGAGGGGAGATGTGATTGGGAGAAGGAGAATGGAGGGGAAGGGGGAAGATGTGAGGGGGGAAGGAGCGAAATATGTGAGGGGGAAGGAGAGAAGTGTTAGGTGTGCAGGTAGAAGATGGAGAAGGGCAAGGATAGAATATGTTGGGGATGAGGTGAGGGGAGGGAAGAGGAATGGATGGAAGAATATGTTGATGGTTGAGTGGTAGAATGTATGTATGAGATATGTATATCTGGAGTATGATGCAAAGTGATGTGAGGAGAGATTAAATATCCCTCTCACCATTCCCCACAGCATGCTGCCCTTGCGGGTTGCTCAGGAATTCCTTTCCCGGGATGAGAGCAACTAGAAGCGCGGGGGAGCCCGGGTTTGTCCGCTGTTCGGGGTGGCATCCCTGGTCGGACGGGGGGAAGAGTACGGAGTTGTATTTTGGAGGATAGGGGGGGGGAGCGGAAATGGTGATTGACACTGGAAACTACAGAAAGAAAAATTCAGCAGTCATGTTGAATGTGGGGAGGGTTTTAACCCTGAGAGCCCGCACTGACCTCGCTCACAACCCTCAATCCGCGGAGTCACACCCCAATCACTGTGATCATTGTAAACTCCATGTTTTCGTTTTCCTTTCGCATTATGGGTGAGCTGTACATTACTTGGGAAAACGACAAGCAAACGTGTAATTAATAGACACTTTGTATAAGTAAAATATTGCTACAACAATTCACGAACACTAACTCCCTGCGCTGCGGAGAAGACGTTTAAGATTCAGTGAGGCACCTTAGGGGATAAGGAACCCATGACTGGGATACGCTGCTAGTTAATGGGGGCTGATGTTTTATATTTCCCATCTGCGAAAACCCGATTACAATTATATAAGAAACAGCAATGAAGACTTTACGCATTGTTTTTTTTTTTTTTAGACCCAGTTGGATATTTGTGCACCATTTGGCAATAACTTCCAGGTCCTATCTGGCGGCAGTGGAAAGCGGTGTTAACATAACTGTGTACGTGAATCTCTACGGTTTCTAATTGAACAAAGTCTGACAGCTGCAAAATGAGGCAACATTGGGAGAAATACTACCCCCTATTTAGCAAAGGAAAACAGTGTCATGGATGCCATTACCGGTAATCAGGTTTGCCCCAATTGTGTCAATTACACTTATACTGTAAGACATTATAATGTTCAAGCCTTGTGCCTGTCGGAGCGGTAGTACAGTCAGCAAACAAACATCCGTCATGCTAGGAAGCGTTGGGTAATGCTTTTTGCACTTCCCCTGCCAGTTGAAAGGGAACTTCGCCCAGCAGCCAAATGTTTCCCTTTAATTCACGCCACATAGAAAAACCAATTGAAACCGCGAATCATCATGTGAAGCGTGGACCGTGTTCACACAGCGGTTATATGAGGACGTTGGAACAGTAGCATCAAATCCGACATTGGTGCCGTGTATAAAACACAAGCCAATGCTCCCTATTACGGTCATTATTATCATTTTACATTCTCTACTAAAGAAAAGTGGATGAAAACTCTTCATATTATGAGTGGTCATAAACCCATCAATAAACTGCTGTGTCGCTAATGTCAACAATATTAATACAAACTTTCTTAATGTGACAAAGTCCTAGAACAGAATGGCTACCCTATATGGAAGTGGCCGTGCCAGCAGCATGTAATGCATGTCCGTGACTGAGAAGAGACGTTATGCTTTCATTTAAAGCAAAAAACTTTTGAGGAAGGAAAGTACTAAAACATGGTATTTATTATTTAAATAAACAGAATCCAAAAGTGTAAAAAAATTTAATGGTACAGAGATACTGGGGATATTAATAAATATAAAAAAACATATTTTATTTCAGTAACTGTTACAACTTATTATTACAAAATAAATTCAAATGCTTGAATCCCAATGATCGTTCTGATTTAACGAGGTTATTTTTCAAAGCTTAACGGGTCACATGTTCATCGGAATAAGAATATACGCAATTCCACGGAAGCGCTGACGACCACAAGCCGAACTCTGCAAAAAGGAAAGAGGAACACAGCTAATACAAGAAAGTGCCGAGAGAAGCTTGTACTTCCTGACAATCACAGGCAGCAAATATTGCATGGCTAAAGAGGGTACCTCCAGTCCTGCAGAGCCCCAACAGGTCAGGTTTTAAGGATATCCTGCTTCAGTCTTTGACTGAGCCTTGATTGAACAACCTGTGCTGAACTGGAAAATCCTGACCTCGGGGCTCTGAGGACGCAGTGAGCATCCACTGACTTGGTCTAAGACTTCCAATGGTCATACAATTACTACCTATGTGCTTATAGCTTCTTTACCGAGTGCTTCTCTGGCAACCAAAGGTATTGAAGCTGAGTGTTTAAAGTGATTGGGGGGCCATTTCATGATAATATCGTTTGTGTGGGCTCAACATGCTAAACTTTTCATTTGACTTCACCCCAGAATTGGTGACCTGCTGAAGTTACTTTGGGATAATAAATAATCTGCTCCAAAATAGCACAAAATAAACTAAGCACCAGATTGTCCAGCAAAACATGCACTGAAATAATTTTGCGTCTTTGATAATGGATTCGCTGTTTGCTTTGCACACCAACATTGCACAGAGTTTAACAAAACATGGAGTTTTTGGCATTTTATAAAATAAATATCTTGAAACTGGGAGGGTGGGATGGGTGGGGTCGGGTTTCGTAGAAGCATCTGTTTTATTTCTCTTATTGTAGTGAGAAACAAGTTTCCATACCCACACTGGCATAATTGAGCTTGAAAAAGGCTAGTGCGAACCAAAGTGAGTGGAAAAAGGATACATGGGGCTGATGCTTGTGAGTCTGATGAGTACACACTGGATACACAGGAAAAGGCACTGCCAACACAGAGAATTGAAGAAATCTGAAAATAATGCAACCTAAAATGTATTTGCAAATACAACGATATGCAGATGAAACATCTTACTTTAAACTTGGTGAATCGTGGGGTGTATTTTGTTCCATGCTTAGAGGCAATACTGGGACACTTGAATGGCAGCTTTATATGTCTGTTGTCCTGCGGCCAATATTGAAGCGGTGACATTTATCCCTCAATTCCTATTGGGCCACATGCGGCAGGAACATTTAAGCACTGCAATTTATCCCCCTCATATCCCCCTGGGGAGCAACATTTTCTGGTGGGGGTGGTGTGCAGCGCTTGACCGAGGCCCACCCTTTTTCTTCAAGCATTAAATGAAATGCCGGTGGAGCGCGACGCGAGCCTTACTGTAACTCCTTTACCTGGTCCTCTGCCGCTTCTGGCGATGCGTCGCATGGCAACGCGATGTCCGTTGGCGCAGAACACGCCAGAGGAACATGTAGGGGGCGGCAGACGGAAAAAGTTTGTTGACACCCCTTGCATACAGCTCATCCCCTTTATAGTGCGATCCGTGTACAACAGCGAATCTGCTATATACGCGATGCAAGTTGGCTACCAATTTTTCGATATGTAGGAATACTTTACAACACGATTATTGGTATATTAAATATTTATTGTAAAGCATAGCACAATTGTACATTATTTACTATGCATCCGCTTAATAGCGGCAATGTGATTCTTTGGACCCAACCACAGCGTTATAAGGGGGTTGGCCTGTACACATCTGCCACAAAACAGCACACACAGTTGTAAAAGTTGACACTTAAATCTGCAACCAGGGGTAATGCACAACGGCTCACGCTAGCAACTCAAATTTCTCTCTCCCGCAAGGTACTTTCAATGATTAATAACTTAACTAATTACACTGCATTTAATCAATACGCTTTGTACCACCAGAGTAAATTCTGCAAAAGATGAGAGTCTAGATCTGTTCTTAGAAAAAAATATGTGACTTAACACACAAAAATCGTTGGAGCAAAACGTGTCGAAAAGTAAATACTCCTCAGAGCGTTGCAAACATTCATTCAGAGCCCCAAGCATCATACTATAAGCAATGTTGAATAATAATATATAAAAATAAGTACTGTCAGATACAGAAAAAGATAATTACAAGAACAACAAGTTACAGTAATCGAAACAGTTTCTAAACAGATAAACAGAATTCCCTATAATACATACCTATACGACCTACGTTTTCCCATAGAGGTCACTGTCATAGAAATAGAAAATGCATGTCGTTCCATACAAAACAACACTCGGGGGGGAATTTGAAGTCAAAACCTATATACCTTCTTTTTCCCATTGAAAACCCATAGGTCACACCCCTGTCGGTAAATCAGCTGCTCGGTTGAGGTGTCATGACAGAAAAAAACAGTGTCTGTGTGCCCGAGTAACGCGCATTTTTAAAGTGAAAAGTTTTGCCTTTTGGTTACTGTTTTGTTACAGGAAATTGTATTTGTGAATGTTTTTTGAATTAAAAAGCAAAAACACAATTTCAGTGACAAAACACAAAGAAGATGTGACTTATAAGGTGCGTGCTCGGCACACCCCCACATTTGAGTGTTTGCACTTCTATATGTATACGATCTGGTTAATTCATGTGTGTGTGTCCTCTATGTATATGTGTACGTGGTCTCTTCTGTGTGGTTTCTCCTCTCGGTGTGGTGTTTGGTGTTATCCTCATCTCCCAAGTTGTTCTGAGGTTCTTGCGCTAGGCCTCAGCGCATAGCCGCCGGAGGCCTGAGGATCCTTCAGCGCATGCACGTCGGAGGCCTAGGACTGCGATGCCCACCCGGGAACTTTCTTTCCTGCACCATGTGCAACACGCGCGCTCACACATGCGCCGTAGGCCCGAGGACCCTTTCTGCACATGCGCCGAGGTCCGCGCCATTTCTGCAATCATGACATCACTTCACTTCCGTCAACGCGTTTCGTGACACAAGGAAAATTTTCCTCATCATAACCCAGAGTTGCCAGCAAAGAAGATCCATCACTTAAAAAAACCCGGCTCGTAACAAGGTGTTTTAAAATCTTGACCAAATATATAAAAACACTCATATAACTTTCCCCAATACAGACGCTATCTTAACGGCTGCCTCCGTGCTCTTCCACTCGCACTCTTGCACCTAAAATGTTTACGACCCGCCTAATGTCCTATTTTAGCCGGAGAAACATTACCTGTCTTTGGCACCTCTTATTCATGTACTGTGTGGCATGATTTTGATTTTGTCTCTTATTGCCACAATGCCGCATAGTACTCCTTATTACACAGAATTGATGACCCACATGAATTCTCATTTTTAATAAAGTCCTTCACTAAGTGGTGACCTGTGGGTGTCACCTCTCCTCTGGTGATCCACTAGGATTATTCCAGTATGGTTTTAGTTTTTCGTTGAGCTGACTACTAGTATCTGGCTATCGTTTATTGCCTGTAAACGACACGTGTCCCTTAGTGATGCCCCCTTCGCCTCCCCCCAATTAAGTTTCTCTTTGTAAGAGCTGCCAGACTCCGGAGGAGACGACCTGTCATAACCTAATATAATTGTTATATTTATTTAGCACCAGATTGATTAAAATACATAATCTTTTTGATATTAAAGTGAAATTTTTGTGGTAATTATTACTTTTTGTGGATAATATCACTTTGCAGGTATTCATTACTTGGGAGGAAATCATTTACTTTATAATCATGACGGTCCGCCTGAGGTGAAATATCCTATACATTTTCCCTGCCGGTTGGGTGTGTGTACTGCTTAATGACGACGTGCCAGAAGAAGAATCTTTGATTTTTCTTGGTTGAGTTAGTTAGGTAAGAGGCAGCACAAACACTCCCGAAATGATGCTCTCGATGGCAAGGTGAAGAATATAATCCCATTGCAGGTACGCAGATAAAGATGAAGCAACCGAACTCAAGGCCGCAACCTGGGACAATACAACTAGTGCATATTACGAGGGAAAGACAAATCTTGTTTACATGTTATATCCATAGGTATCATATCATAGTGTAAACTCATAATCAATCACATACACACCGCAAATGCATATATATTAATATAGCGCTGCAGTTTGCGTTTTCTAGTCACATAGAGTGACAATCTCATTTTATTGGTGTGGTATATATAATTTCAGTGATTTGGGGTTGGGTGAAGAGTCTCAATGACTGGGGTTTGGGGGAGTCTCAGTGCTGGGTTTTTTTGGGGAGTCTCGTGACTGGGGTTTTTGGGGGTGTCCCGTGACTGGGTTTGGGAGGTGTACACAGTGACTGGGGGTTGGGTGGGAGTCTCAGTGACTGGGGGTTGGGGAGGAGTCTCTTGACTTGGGGGTTTGGGGGGGGTCCAACAGTGACTGGGGGTTGGGGGGATCTCAGTGACTGGGGGGTTGGGGAAGTCCCCTCAGTGACTGGGGTTGGGGGGTCTCAGTGACGGGGGTTGGGGGGAGTCTCAGTGACTGGGGTTGGGGGAGTCCTCAAGGGAAACTGTGGGTTGGGTGAGAGTCTCATTGACTGGGGTTGGGAGATTCTCAGTGCCTGGGGGTTGGGGAGAGTCCTCAGTTGACTGGGGGTTGGGGAGAGTCTCAGTGACTGGGGGTTGGGGAGAGTCTCAGTGACTGGGGGTTGGGGAAGGTCTCAAGTGACTGGGGTTGGGGGGAATCTCAGTGAACTGGAGTGTTGGGGGGAGTCCTCATTGACTGTGGGATGGGGGGGAGTCTCAGTGACTGGGGATCGGGGGGAGTCTCAGTGACTGGGGTTGGGCGGGAGTCTCAGTGACTGGTTTGGGGAGAGTCCTCAGTTGACTGGGGTTGGGGGAGTCCTCATTGACTGGGGGGTTGGAGAGAGTCTCTTGACTGGGGGTTCGGGGGAGTCTCATTGGACTGGGGGGGTTGGGGAGAGTTCCTCAGTGAACTGGGGTTGGAGAAGTCTCAGTGACTGGGATGGGGGGAGTCTCAGTGACTGGGGATGGGGCTCTCAGTGACTGGGGGTTCGGGATAGTCTCAGTAACTGGGGTTGGGGGGGAGTCTCAGTGACTGGGGGTTTGGGGAATCCTCAGTGACGGGGTTGGGGAAGTCTCAGTGACTGGGGGGTTGGGGGAGAGTCTCAGTGACTGGGTTGGGGGGGGGAATCCTCAGTACTGGGGTTTGGGGGTGAGTCTCCGTGACTTGGTTATGGGGGGGGAGTCTCAGTGACTGGGGTGGGGGGGAGTCTCATGACTGGGGGGAGAGTCTTCAGTGACTGGGTGATGGGGGGGGGAGTCCCCCTCATTGACGGGGGTTGGCTGGTATCTCAGGACTGGGGGTTGGGGAGTCTCAGTGACTGGGGGTTGGGGGGGAGTCTCAGTGACTGGGGGTTGGGGGGAGTCTCAGTGACTGGTGTGTTGGGAGAGTCCCGGCAGTTGACGGGGTTGTGGGGGGGAGTCTCATTGACTGGGGTGGGCGTGGGGAGAGTCTCAGTGACTGGGTGTTTGGGGATAGTCTCAGTGGACTGGGGATTGGGGGGAGTCTCAGTGACTGGTGATGGGGGGGAGTCTCAGTGACTGTGTTGGTTGGGG
>WSYH01013045.1:0-17741 GCA_036426205.1 Ascaphus truei
TAAATAAATCCTATCCCTTTCAGGGAACTAACTACACATCAGAATCATCCACTAACTGCGAACTAACTGGGCCAACTAACCTGGTTCCCCAGCTTAAAACAATGCCCTCTCATTTAGGGTCACTAGATACTGTACAGCACAGTCTTTTAGCAACAGCAATAAACATTTGTTTTGTCTTATCTGTTCGTGGTGGGAACACGGTCCCAAGTGTCCAGGCAAATCCTCTGGTACTGTGATACTTGGAGGGGCCGTCCACCCCGAAACTGGAAACAGGGGAGCAGCGATACCCCCAGCCTCCAGGCTCTATGGAGAGAGAGTGAAATGCAAAACCTCTTAGCTCTAAATACCTGTGAATGTGATTAGAAGAGCAGGTGAGGGAGAACTAGAGCCATTGTAATCTGTGGTCTGGATTTTCCATCCAGCTGCCTGAGTTAATGGGAAGCTGTGGAACGGATCATTTTTAACTATTCCTGCACTTTCTGACCTAAAATGGGGCAGAAAGCTGCCTAACATCTTTGGACTATGTCACAATATATATATATATATACAATATATATATAAAAAATGGTTTTTGAAACAAAAAGTGGCACTGTGTGCTCATTTGCATGTCATTTCCCAGAATCCCTTGCTGCAGTGGAAGTGCTTTGTGCTGGGTGATAATGGTGAAAGGCAGGGTTGCAGACATGCCTAAGACATGCAAATGAGCATACAGTATATTTACATTGCTATATATATATATATCTATATGCCTCAAATTCACGGAGCAAGAACTGGAGATACTAATTAATGGTGTTGTTGACAACCACTCCAAACTCTTTGGGTTTCTATGCTCCCGTACCAGCACCACGGGAAGCAGTGAATTTGTGGCGGAATTTTAATTTGGATTAATGCCCTGGGAAAAACGGTGCGATCAGTTGACATGTTGATGGGTAGGCAGTAAACACAAGTTCAAGTGCTAGCTAGCCTACCATGCTTCCCAGGTGAGGAAGACAGGATGGGGACCACCTGTTCCCCTTCATCTTACCCCAATCGAGGAGTGCGTGAGCTCTGTTACTTTCACCTCCCAGGTAGTGGGTTGGTTGCAGAGGGGATCTTGAGTGACATGAGTGAAAATACAGTCCATATATTATACACTATACAGATGCAGCGGCCGTTATCTGATCATTTATCAAATTGATTTTCGAGATTTCCCTGAAATTCTTTCAAAATTTGCTAGCCACTAAGGTAATGAAGCTGCTACATTTTATTTTTATTTATAGTTTGCATGATCAGGGGGTCTCCTGAGCTGAACAAAAAAAATTTCAGCCTCCCTACTTTCCGAATTACAGGCCCTGGTATGGTTTGCCGGTATCCCCGCCATGTTAAAATCCACATGGGATCTAAACAAGGCAAAGGGATAACAGCACCCCATACCGGTGCCTGTATTTCGGGAAGTAGGGGGTCCCCAAGGCTGAAATCAACTTTGTTCAGTTCAGGAGACACCCTGCTCACACACTATGAATAAAAATAAAATGTAAGCAGCTTCATTACCTTAGCAGCAGGGGGTCTTCTGAGCTGAACAAAGTTGATTTCAGCCTCAGGGACCCCCTTTGTTTAGATCCCACGGTCACTTGACCCACAGGGGTTTTAATATTGAAATGGGGACAAGTTCCCCAGGGGTGCTACTAAACCCCTCTGGATAAGGTAATCTAAATAACCATATAACAATTAGAAGGTAGATAGGACAGATCATATAATGTTCCTAGAAAACGCAAAAAAGCTCCAGCACACTGATTGAGAGAAAACGAAAAGAGTCTCGGAATAAGCCAAATTTAATAGTGATAATAATAGAACAATAGGTATCACAAGTGGGAATGATTAACGACTATAATAGCAAAAAAATGGTTCTAAAAAAAGCACAAGAGAAGGGGGGAGAAAACACACGGAAGGGGAAAAAAGGGGGGGGGAAACTGCTAACAAATAAACATATAAAGACAATGGGGGAGGGTAAGAGGGGCAACATTTCAGGTTAACGACCCTTTCATCAGGCCCATTCCCTTGGGTCCAACTGAACCACAAAGTACTTCCCTTAACCCTTAACCCCCCTACAAGACACAAAATAGCCAACTCAGAATAAGCTTAGAATAAAGTCCTGATCAAACATCTGTAGTATAAGCAAGAGTATATGTCAAACTCAAACCGTCGTTTTTCTATATGATTATCAGGCTGTTGTTCTCTCTTCCAAAGAAAAAGTGGCTGGCCGGACACCTCACGGAGCCTGATATACAGTATGTAGCTACTTCCTGGATGATGTCACACGCAGTGTGTGGTCCAGCCCATAATGTTTATGCAAAGTTGAGAGTACACGTGGAGAGTGTAAACAGAGCAGGGACTCAACAGTCTCTCCAGGAACTGCTGCTCCAATGCACATGCACAGTCAGCCTCTTGAATCTTCCATAAAGTAAACACAGCAGGGGTGTGCTGAATGTTGCCAGTATAGCTATTAAGTGGACAGGCAGGAGTTCCGTAGGATAAATGTGCCTTGATAAACTAGTGAGAAGGAAACAGAACACAATATAATAAGTCTAATGAGCAAACATAATTAAAAAAACATAAATTGAACACATCGATAAAAGGAAGCAAAGACCACACATGTAAAACATCGTGAGTCTGAGTATTATGAGTCTAAAAATCAACCCTAATATGATTTTAATCCAAATGTGGTCATCTAACCATTCTGTAGCCCCTAAGTAGGGATAGAGGTGGGATGAGACACTCATAGCCAGGGGATAGATCTCCACACTAAGGCTACCACTAGTGACCAGACCACCAACCACTACACATGTCAATGTATGGGGCAACCAGCATGAGCCTATGGTGCTAATAGAGTGGTTCCAGGGATAATACATGACTATAGTATGGATAGCAAACAGCGCCTATGGGACTGCAACAAGATAAGACCAACAAATAGCCACCTCAAAAGTAGCAGCTGAGAGCTAGTGACTTATTCATGCCGTTCAAAACCAGCGTATCTAGACGTCTTATCCCTATGAAACAGAGATCTCTGTAGGTCTCCCCCGCGTCGCTTCCTTTTCCCACCGTCTATCACCTGGTAGCGTAGCTGGCTTGCATTGTGCCCAGCCTGTGTGAAATGGTGAGCGACAGAAGCATCTGGATCACATTTCCGTATGGCAGCCTTGTGTTGTCTAATCCTGTCCCTAACTGGCTGGGTAGTCTCACCCACATACCCAAGCCCATGTGTAACTAATCAAGTGTCCCTGTGGGTTTGGGAATGTGGGTGAGACTAACCAGCCAGTTAGGGACAGGATTAGACCACACAAGGTTGACTATGGAGGATGAGCAGACTGAGGAGCAGATGGTGACCTTCAACTTCAAAGTGTCAGGGTTCTCCTCGCCACAAACCAGGACCGGACCGCGAGGCTGAGGTGGGGTTGTAAAAGCACCGACCTGAGACCGCGCAGGCTGATCCGGATTGTCGCAGTGGTCGTAGTCATAATGTCGCAGGATCAGGATTGGATAAGACAGCGTCGTCGTTGTAGAAGCCAGGGTCAGACAGGAGCAGACTCAGATATAACATTGTTCAGGCAAAGTTCGGCAACAGGTAGTCGGAGAGCCCCGCTTCAGCTTAGGACGCGGGTTGGCCTCTTCTGCGCGAGCGACACCATGGTGCCCATGGTGTACTGGTCACAGAGATGGTAGACCAGACCAGAGTAGCACACACACCGCTTTGCTTCTGCAACGGTGCCGCAGTGCTACAGCGCAAGAGTCCTGAGCGGGCTATAGGAATCCTCTGTCTCAGCGCAGGAAACCAGGACACGGCTCTCTAGATTAGGGAAAGAGTAGGCCCCAGGAAACAGGAAGCTAGGATACACAGGGAACCTCCGCTTCAGTGCAGGAATCCAGGAGACTGAGAAACGCAAGGTACGACAACATCCGCTTCAGAGTGCAGGAATCCAGGGCTGAGGGACGCAGGGACGAAAACCTCTGCTTCGCACATGAGAACAGGAGTGGACCGCTGCGTGAATATAGCAGCCCGTGTCAGCAAGGAACAATAGCTTAGTGAACAAGAAGAGTACTCACAGCTACAACACAGGAGACTGGAGCACCCCCCCCCCCCCCCCCCCCCCCCCCACCCCCCGCCCCCCCCCACCACACGCGCCCACCGCCCACCACCACCCCCGCCCCCACCCCCCGACACCTTCCCCCCCACCAACCCGCAACACCCCCCCCCCCGACCGCCCCACCCCTCCACCCACTACACCCCCCCCCCGCCTCCACACCCGAGACCCGCTGCTTGAAATATATCAGACCGGCCTTAGAAACCTGGAGCTGCAGACAACAAGAGAATACTCCGCTTCAGCATGAAGACAGGAACAAGCGAGGCTGGTGGCAGAACAAATAGTGACATCCAGGAAGGACTATGCTCGCAGGAGCATATGGGAAGACAGTACTTAAAGCCAGCGCGGCCAATCCCCGGGAGGGAGGGTGTGAAGGTACTGCTCCAATGAATGAATGCAAGTCTAGGTTTGCAGTGATAGGCTGCACAGCTGCAGTAGATATACCAGAGGGAGTGTGTATAGCTTTGGGTGAGTGAATCCAGGGCTGCAGCAAACATCAGGAGAGGTGCTCCAGGACTGCACAAGTTTCATGCAGGTAAGGCAACCAGTAAACTGCGGAGCGGATTCTCTTACAGACCTACCCCCCCCTTCACGCGAGACCCTCCGGGCGAACATGAGCACACCTAGAGTTGGGGACCGGGAATTGTTGCTGAAAACCGTCTAGGATTGGGTTAGAGTCGTGTGGTCCAAGAGACTCGGTGGTTAGTCCTTAGTGTACCCCACCCCCGGTGAGAACTGCGGCCAGACAGGACCATCCATGGGTCTTGGGGACATTGAGTTTTCCTAAAATTCTTTAGTGGAAAGGGCCATCCGTAAACGAGCAGTTCTTTGGTGAGTACAGTTTCTAGGCATGTCTGATTTGATGGAAGAAACATCTTTGGTACATGGCTCTCGCTCGCAAAATGATCTGGAAATCCAGGGCTGTTGAAGAACCAGGGGGTTCCTATACACGAAACGCAGAAGAACCCGTACAGGAAGCCCAGTCTTTAATAAAGGAACCTGAATCTAGGCTAGCCGCCCTGATAGTTGATCGAATACCACCAGGAGGAACTTTGTACAGAAAAAGTCTTGGCTGACCACTGCATGTTGAAATTTGCGAGAAGTTTTCCTCTATAAGGCTCCCAGGTAATTTAGTAAGGGTATAAGGCTGGTTGAAGCATCTCCGGTATTGGTATGGAAGTGACAAGGCAAGCAGTAAAACCCGGCATAGGGGACCGAAATCTTGGGATACGTACAGAGTATTCAACTGAGAGGAAATAGCAGGGCAACCGAAAATTCCGAGGGACAAAACCATGGTTTAGCGGAGGACAGAGAAGCAAACAACAGTAGGCTCTCCAATTACTGGGAAATCTTCATTGGGAGATAGTATTGTCAGTGAATCAGGAATAGTCCTTGGGATCTTCAAATCAGTAGCTTGAGAAAAAGGCACAGAGCCAGGGGTAGTGGTGGGAGGGAAGGCTAACATCAGAAGCTGAAGTGCTGTAACCTCAGTGACAGAGCCTTGAATCAACAAGCGCAAGTATGAACTATGAAAAACTCTTAATGACAGGCACCTTAGGATTACAAGTAGTCTTTTCCGAAAACTGCAATGGCCTAACCACAGGAGGTATCTAACCTGACAAAAACTGAATTGGTGTGTGTTTCTAGTGCAAATCTCTGATCACAGGACTCCTAACCGATAGTGAGGGTTGTCTGTGGTTTGATTAGAGAAAAAATCAGATGGTATTGATAAGTGACTTAGAACAATTACGAGGTTCTAGATTTGCTGGACATGTGAGAAAAAATATACCCTTTAAGACAGGAGCTTTAATTCTTCCCAGAGTAACCCCCGGTTTGGCTGGGACAATATTTAGACAAGTACTGATGGGACTGGTTCACAGGCAAAGGCAGGACAGCTAAATAGCTCAGTATTTAAACCCCAGGACTTGTAATATAATGCATGGTGACCTCAGTACAGTACTAAGGAAGTGACCACAGATATGCTGATCCCTGGAGAATTTGAGCCTGGACAGAGAATCAGGGAACCCCCAATCAAGATATCCTTGTAGGAAGAGCTTCAGAAATCAGAAGGAGATCATTACCACCTCTCAGGTTCTCAAAACTAGAAGCACAATTCCGCGAAAAGGAAACAGTGTGCAAGCTTTTTACTAATCTATATGAAAAGCTGTCACTTTTGGGAGACAAACCGTGCGTCAGCAAACATTCCTGGGACATATATGAAACCCCAGGAGTGAGACATACAGACTACTGTATGCTTTTAACCCTAAGTTAAAGAGGAGGAGAACTCAGACAGTACACGGGGGGAATCATAACTGTACTGGTCTCTGAAGTAGGTATTTTGGCTAGGAATGTCTGGGAAACCAGAAATTACTGCAGACTCCATATTTGGGAACTATGCGCTGGAAGCAGGGATCACCGCTATGTGGGCGACAGGCTGGTTCAGAGAACACCCGGGAGAAGGAAACTCTGCGAGAAAGCTTAGAGGGAAACCTGACTCCTGAATACATTTATCAGGAACCAGAAACTTTAGCCGAAGTCTCCGGAGACGAAACTGCGGAAAACTTGAGCTGAAAGACGGGTTTATAGCAAAGAATATCTAGGGACCTCCGTAACGGTTCTGGGAAATCCCTCAATGCAACCTCTGCGGTCGGACTTGTGGACTCATTCTCTGAGGCTAAATACGAAGGCGATAATAACTGGGCAGCAAGAATTTACAGGGGTTAATGCAGACAATGCCTGAGAGTAAGAAACATAGGTAATCTTCTCTCTGTATTAGGGACAGACCCAGAATCTCTCGTCTGAAGCTAGGGGCGTGACCATGGCTGATAGAGACAGGGATTTACCAAGGAAACTCAGAGAGCTGCCCCACCATAGGTAATACAGAAAATAACCCTGGGAACAGAATTAGATTCCTCAATGTCCCTCAGATCTTTCTCTGATGGGAAAGCACAGGATGCCTAGCAGTAGTGTTAAAGCTGGAAAACCCTCAAGACTGGGAGTGGACAGATTCGGAGTTAGAAATAGGGGAACAAAGGACTTATTCTCTGATAGTAGAAACCTTAGTGTTGGCTAGTGAAACATATTATTCTCAGGGGAACCTCACAGGACTGCTCGCAGGGGTTTACAAGCTGGAAAACCCTCAAGACCTAGAGAAAGGACTTCTGAGCTAGAATTAGGAGAAACTATGAACTTATTTCTCTGATACAAGCACATTATTGCCGGTTAGAGCAACATATATATATTCTCCAGGGGGACCCTCAAAGACTGATCGGCAGGGTTACGAAAACATATCAGGTTTCAGGGACCCGCCATACACTCAGGGCAAGGTCCGCGTGTTAGACCGAGGGATACAGCCAAGCGGCGCAGCGAAGCTGGCGAGGGCGAGGATCCTGTTCCTTTATGCAAATGTCTCCCAATGTCATGGAAAGGTATGGAGTGTTTTTTGGGCATCAGCCAACATAGGAAGAGGTCCTCTTTTGCTATATAAATGTCTAAGACAAAACCAGGGAAGAGAGATTCCCTTTTGGGCGTCGCCAATTCTAAAGGGTACACATTTCCCAAGTTTAAAGGGTAACCAGGAAAGCAAATACAGAGCGGCCAGGCGATTGTTTTAAGTCCCGGACTGGCGGTAAACCCTTCCATCATGAGATCATTACGGCATTTGTTTTGCAAAGGGGTTAAAACCTACAAACACAATCAGATCTTCATCAGGGTATTACTCACATAGAAAACTGGTATTCACACTGGGGGGGAACTGGTTTAAGGCGGGACAAGGCTTTTCAGACAGAAAACTTACCACCCTCACCACAGGGCGGTCCTAGTTGTGCGGCCGAGCATACTGTCAGTTCTTGCTCGCCACAGAACCAGGACCAGACGCGAGGCTGAGGTTGGGTTGTAAAAGCACCGACCTGAGACCGCGCAGGCTGATCCGGATGCCATTGCGCAGTTCTAGTCATTATGTCGCAGGATCAGGATTGGAGAAGAACAGCGCGTCGTTGTAGAAGCCAGGGTCAGGACAGGAGTACTCAGGATAACAGGTTCAGGCAGGAGTTCGGCAAGGACAGGTAGTCAGGAGGAGCCCCCGCTTCAGCTAGGAGCGCGGGTGTTGGCCTCTGCGTGAGCGACACCATGGCCCATGGTACTGTCACAGGAGATGGTAGACAGACCAGAGTAGCACAAACGCTTTGCGCACGGGTGCACCAGTGCTACAGCGCAAAGAGTCCTAAGCGGTGCTAGGGAATCCTCTGTCTCAGCGCAGGAACCAGGACACGGCCTCTCTAGATAGGGAAAGAGTTAGGCCCAGGAACCTGAAGATACACAGTGGAAACCTCCGCTCCAGTGCAGGAATCCAGGAGACTGAAGAACGCAGGGACGAAACATCCGCCATCAGTGCAGGATCCAGGAGGCTGAGGGACGCAGGGACGAAACCCTGCTTCAGCACAGGAGAACAGGAGGCCCTGCGTGAATATAGCAGCCGGTCACAGGAAACAAGGAGCTGAAGTGAACAAGAAGTACCTCAGACTACAACCAGGAGACTGAGCAACCACTGCGTGAATATAGCAGCCGGCCTTAGGAAACCTGGAGCTGCAGACAACAAGGAGAATACTCCGCTTCAGCATGAGAGACAGGAACAAGCGCGGGCTTGTGGCAGAACAATATGTGACATCCAGGAAGGACTATGCTCGGCAGGGAGCATTATGGGAAGACAGTACTTAAAGGCCAGCGGGCCAATCCCCGGAGGGGGGTGTGAAGGTACTGCTCCAATGAATGAATGCAAGTCTAGGTTGCAGTGATAGGCTGCACAGCTGCAGTAGATACCAGAGGGAGTGTGTATAGCTTTGGTGAGTGAATCCAGGCTGCAGCAAACATCAGGAGAGGTGCTCCAGGACTGCACAAGTCTGCAAGGTAAGGCAACCAGTAAACTGCGGAGCGGATTCCTTACACAAAGAGGTGACTCTGGAGACTTTAAATGTTCCTTTTCCCACAGCCACTGCCTCTGCTGCGGCTCCAGTCACACCTTGTGCTGCATCAGCTACACCAGCAATGCATCACCAGCTGCCCCTCCTGCTGTATCTACAGTACTGTTGGACCACCAGCTGCACCTCTAGCTGAACCCCCTGCTGAATCTCCAGCTGCACCTGCTGCTGCACCTCCAGCTGCATTTGCCGCTGCTGGTTCAGCTGCACCACCAGCTGCCTGTGAAGTCACTCCTGCTACACCCAGGCACCACACTACAGAATCCCTGTCTGAGGGCAGCCTTATCGCCATCACCAGGATCCACTGGAAATGAAGCAATGTGGCTTCCATAACCTCACGGCCCAGATTGGCCGTATTGAGGCCACATCACGGCAGATGGGTGTGAGCTCCCACCGCATGGAACGAGCAGGCCACTGCAGGAAGAAAGCAGCCCATGGCCACCACTGCATCATAACCCATATCATATAGCAGAACACCAGTTCTATACTAAATGACATGGCCCAGATAGCGGCCGCCCTAAATAGCTTCCCATGGGCAAATAACAGACCTCCTTTTACCATGTATGGGCACAAAACCCACAGCTTCACGTGAGTCATTGCCCACATCATCGGTCTCTATATTGGTTGGAGAGAAAAAAAGAGGAACAAACCTCCAAAACCGATGCTTCAAAAAACAGACAGGCAAAAGAGTAATCCTCTGAAAGTATTCAAATAATAAATTGCGAACGTCCCGGCTACATAAATCACTGAACGTTATATTCCCAGTGTGTATCTGGACTCAGCCTCCGTGCGGGGGTCTATTGTGCGATTTGAAGAGACTGAAGTGCTGAGGAACACACTGTTAAGTGTGATCCGCGGAAAATCAAACAACCTCTCCAACGCTACCCTCACTGAAGTCCTGGTGTCCCACACAATGAACAGGGGTAATGGCTGGCAAATACTCACGATCCTGTTATGATTTCACTACTGTTGTGTGCCGTGATGTAAAGCCGGATTTCCGTACGCTGGCTCCGCGTGCTCCTGCCCAAAATCCAAGGTAGAGAGAAAAAACTGCTGCGGTGGTGGTTCAATGCCTTACGATAGATAGAATCAACAAGAACCAAGCGCAATCATTGAAAAAATAGAAAATATATTCTGCCAAAATAGTTACACACAAAGCGACATCACTCTGACGCGTTTCATCCCAGTGTGGGACTTTGTCAAAAAGTTGACAAACAGAAATGTCAGATAATCAATCCTATGTTGCTGCACAAGCATCAAGACAGCAAAATATTACGGCAGGTAGCCATAGATCGTATCACGATACCCCTTCAAGTAATCAGAAGTATTCAAAGTAGCAACAACAAATTTCCCTCTTTTTAAAAAAAAAAAAAAAAAAGAACCAGAAGAGGAAAGAAGAGATGGAAGCCGTATGCCAGTAAAGAGGAAGAAGCATTAGTTGAGGATCATTCAAATGTAATAACATATTGGACCAAGATTCGTCATCTTCATTGATGTTCACAAGTTTGTCTGCAAGTTCACGTTAAAGTCTTTTTTTTCAGAGACGTTCTACTTCAACAGGTGATGGTGAAAATATTCAAGAAAGCAACATCCAATCGTCTGATGAAGAGGAGATAAATCCAACGATAGAGAATTATGGTAATGGCATTGATGTGGGTACCCACGGGGAGGAAGATGGAGGTTCCACTTTCAGAGATATCTGTTTTATTCAGGATCTAAGTGATTTAAATGATTTGTTGGGAGAACATGATGATGATTCATCAACAACTAATATACCAAATTTCAGTACTTGGAAATCCAATCTGAGAGGAAAGTCCATCTTCTATCCCCAATTTGCCAAAAGTCATTTTTTGACGACCTTTGAAAACCTGGTAATTAGGGATTTACGCTCATTAGCAGAAGTTTTCTCTTTTTCGTATTTGGCTACAGATAATTTACTGCTGCGGCCCCTTTTTACCTCCAATATCCCCGAGATGTTCTCCGATGTTTCTCCGTATGCCACGCACTTTCACGCGTTCAGCCGCATTCAGCGCTGAAAGGCTAGACAGCGCTAATAGCGCTAAACAATGACTTAACAATGAAAAACGCCCGCTGTGCCTAAAACGGCCGTAACACGGCCCGGAACATGCTGCATCTGCCCGTAAGTTTGAATCGCGCGCCGAAACTGCCGCAGGATGCTTAAGGCGGCCGCCATTGTAAGTCATGAGGAGAGACAAGCATTGTTATTATTACAAAATAATTCATTAATTGTGATCAAGAATGTGGATAAAGGGGGGGCGGTGGTGGTTCAGAGTAGGACAAGCTACCTCAAGGGGCATAACGCCAAATTGGGGGTGCCACTACCTACTCTGGGCTACCAGGTGACCCCACTAATGCTTTTCTCAGGTCCTTTCAAGATCTGATTGATCTTGAAATAGAAACTAATGTTTTAAATAAGGATAAAGTCAAATATCTTGTCAATCCCTGTCCAGTGATTCCAGCCTTTTACCATCTCCAAAAGATCCATAAGACATTGGTCGACCCTCCGGGTAGACCAATTGTCTAGTTCATTGGATCTTTGGGAGGTGGTCTATCTAAATAAATCGATAGGTTTCTGCAACTGTATGTCAGAGATCTTCCATCTTTCCTTTTGGATTTAGGGGACCTGATTACTTGTTTGAAAGATGTTAAGTGGGGGCCACAATCTGTTTGGGTTACCCTTGATGTAACATCGTTGTACTCAGTTATCAAACCTGACCGGGGGCTGGCGGGTGTCCGCCATTATCTATAGGGTCCAGATACTGTAGTAATGAGTTTAATACCACATTTATATTACATGCAATTTTGTTTTTACTCACTCACAATTATTTTCTTTTTGAACACAAATATTATTTACAGCTACAAGGCACAGCAATGGGCACAAGCTTTGCTCCTTCTTATGCTAATTTATTTATGGAGTGGTGGGAGTCACAGTTTATTTTTAGTAGTTTAAATACATTTAGAAAGCACATCACTTCTACAAACTTTTCATTGATGCTCTTTTTATGATTTGGGAAGGTGATTTGGTAGCACTTCACTTATTTTTTGATTTTATTAATCAAAATTCTTTCAATTTAAAATTCACGCACAACTTTAATTATCACCATATACACTATCTGGACCTTCTACTTTTTGTAGATATGAACAAAAATATCCAGATGGATGTGTTCAGAAAATTAAATTCAAGGAACATGTTCTTAAAGGCGGACAGCTGCCAATCCCGGGCAGTCATAAAGGGTATTCCGAAAGGCTAATTTCTCGGACTGAGGAGGAATTGTTCAACTCAGGAGGACTTCCACCGTCAGTCTGGGGAGTTGTGCACAAGATTTATCTAAAGTGAATACAAACAGGAGGAATTCCAACAGACCCTTGAAGAAGTGCTGACGATCGACAGACAGTCATTACTTTATCATAGGGAGGGAGTATATCTGATGGGGGGACAGATGTAAGAACACTCAATAGGAAAATACAACAACAAAAATGTAAATATTCTAAAGTCAAAAATAATAGACAAGAAAAGGAAAATGTTGGATTGGACAGGGATGATATTACTTTATTTATTACACAATTCAATAAATGTAGCAATCATGTTCAACAAATTATGCGTAAGCACTGGGATTTATTACGTATGGATCACAACTTGACTAAATATGTTGAGAAAGGGACACATTTTCTTTATAGGAGAACAAAGACCATTGCGTCATTTGTAGCTCCTAGTTAAATTACTTTCCCTTTAACAGCCACACAGACCTTTTTTAAGATGTGGGGGTTGCAAAATTTGCAATCGTGTGCAACCTTCCTCATATTTTTCAGTTTCTAATTCTAGAAAGAAATTCCAAATCAAATCTTATATCAATTGCGACACACAGTATGTAATTTATCTTTTAACCTGCGGGTGTGGAGCTAATTACTGTATGTAGGACAAACCACTAGCGCTTTTAAAACAAAAGTGATGGAGCATCTAAGATTAATTAAAAAACAAGATTTCTCACATCCCGTATCGAAACACTTTACGGAATGTAAATATGGTACTGTAAAAAATCTAATTGCCAACGGTATTGAGAAAGTTTCCTTAAAAGAACGAGGAGCAAACAAACTCAACCTTTCGGACAGCAGGGAGGCATATTGGATTTTTATGCTACAGACCCGTTTTCCCTGCAGTCTAAATGTGGAGTAGAACCTCAGCCATTTCCTAACTGAATTTTTCTTTTGCATTTAATTATGGTGACATTTAGTCACTGATTAAAATGTTTAATGTTTTATAAGCAATTAAATGCTATATCATTGCTCTTTTTTCACTCCCCCCCCCCTCCTCTCTCACCCTTCCCCTTCTCTCCTCCACCCCTCCCCTCCCTGTTCATCCTCCTATTGGGGGCTCTGGGGCCGGTGGGTAGGAGTTTTGCATTGTGCCATCCCTTCTGAGTATTGGTCTTATTACCATCGGGGTCGTGCTGATGCCACCGGGGTTGCACACGGATGTGGGTGTGGAGGGCTGCAGGAGTACATAGGCGCGTGTGCGCCCGCAGTGACATCATGCACAGACCCAATTTTTGGTGCAAATATGAATTTTAAATGTCTTTTGTAGGTGTATATAAGGAGGGTCTTCGCATTTATATCCCATACACCTTGTTAAAGAACTTTGTGTCCGAAACGCATAGGAGGTTGCACACCTCCTTGGGTGATGTTTATTATTGAATAAAGATTTTTATTTTTATACCACCTGGCTCCCGGCAATGTGCTGCTTTCTTTCTTTTTTGCTATTAAATGAAAATAACACAATATCAGAAACATCTGTTGATGTGTTTCTGACATTAATGTGTTAAATAAAATGTATCTTAGTTTGACACCTAATGAAAAGGTCAGTACAATCATGTGGGTACCACTTAAGATGGTGTCCCTTTTCCTTGTAGGCTATTTCCTGAAAAGACTATGATAATCCTGGTCTGGATGTGAATAATGGCAGATATAGCTGTGACTTAATTATCGTAGTGTTATTTGATTGCGATAACATGAACGGAAGTCTTAGGATCTGCGTTGTTATGTAAACTTTAATTGCCAAATGATTTTCATATGAGTAAGCCAGACGTTTGTTAAAATGTAGCGGTTTGCTATTTTTCAGGGGAGCACAAGGACATTGTAATGCTAAGCACTTTTGGCAATATCCGTTATGATTTAGCATCCCTTTAACCCAATTTAGTAGATCGCTAAATATTTAACGGACTTGTGAGGTTCTACCCCATTGTATTCACTGTAGATATTTTAGAAAGCACATTTTAAACTACTGTACTTGCCTTACCTGCCTTATCACTTTTATTCAAGAAATATTGAGTTTTTTAAATGATTAAATAAATGATTTATAATTTAAGAACATATAATAATGATTACTACTGTTTTTCTTCGGGGTAGATTTGTCTCCCTGTTATTGTGTTTTCATTCAGTACTGTGAGATACAGTCCATATCATGTTATTAACTCTTGGTCCTAATCCCTAGAGGGCAGTTTTACTTGAAGATTGTCATATTTCTCCAGTTTCTTTTGATGAGACATTTTGTCCTTGGAAGAAAGATATGTTCCTATTTTAATACAACTGTCTTTAAATGACATTCAAGGAACATTAAGCTTGTTCTACAACACTTCTGGGGGATAGTGTGGGGGAAAAATGAAACCAATTCATTCTGAAATGTTCTTCATCTCTGAAGTGAAGAACATATACTGTAAATTGTAAGTTATATTGTTGAAGCCTTTTGAGACACAGATGGCCATATTATGACATGATAGCTCAGCAAAATGAAGCACTGGAAGAAATCAACTGCTATGGCCTTGCATTAAAATTGCACATATCTTAAAATGTCAATATATATATCTTTCAATAGATCTTACTGAGCCAAATCTACAGTAGCCTCTACTTTCATTAAAGTCTGCAATATTTAAACAAATAGGGTCTAGATTGTAAAAAGGAAAAAAAGAAAAATAAGAACCATAAAATAAATTCAAACATTTTAAATTAGCATATTTTTATTTATCAATTCTGGTGATGTGAGGCCATCTTAAAAATTAGGAACCTATTTACTAATCATTGCAAATAACATATTTCACGCACAATTGGTGTACATAAATCTAATTTTCAAATGGGTTTGTGTGAGCCAACATATCTCATAAGATTTACTGCCGGTGTTGGCGCCGCGAGGGCGTGACAGCTGCCTGACACCTGTGTGAAAACTTTGTTGTCCACACTCGCTCACGACCTTGCCACACCTCATCTGCAGCTTAGCTATGGTCAGCCGGGATAATTATTTGCGTGGTTATTTATGTTATTTTAGTTCATTACATGACCGGCAGGTAGTACACTGAATATATTTGCCTATGATACTCGGTAAACGGGAGTATAATGTGTGGTGCTAAGAACCATATACAGTTGTAGTAATAATGAGATAATGGGAAAAGGTCTGGGATGTGATCTTGATTGTAGGGAGGGTACTGGGTGTGGTATCCTAGTTGGTAAGCCAGCATAAGTGGCACTCAAGTTGTCCAGGAACCTAAAGGCTAATAATCACCCCAATAGATAATACCCTAATCCCTTGGTAAATTGGTCTAACCATGTAGCAAACAGGAAAAACTCACGAATCTGCTGCAGCGTCCATGTTAATGCCGCCAGACCTTCAAGGTGTTCCTCCGTCCGTGGAGATAGAATGCAATAGGAGAGAGAAAAGGCAGAGCACAACCGGAATCATCCAAAAAAAGAGAGAATTAGGAGGAAAGTGCGTTATCCATAAAAGGGTTTAATAGTCATGGAAGGAAAAAGGGCAAGGCATTACCCTACCAAACTGTTTTAGACGCACTATAGTGTCATCACTTTCTACAGCTCCAACCATACCGGTGTATGCCCGAGCACCGAACTGCCCGGTATTGCAGTACTGCTGGTTCCTTTTTTCCCCCCATCTTTGCGTTTTTTCCGCTTATGAACTTGCCTGAATTTCAGGACAAAAGACGAGGGGAGAACTTGACAAATGCGGAACTTTTGGGACTTTTCATATTGAACCCTACACCACAGTTTTGGAGGATCCATCTGATGTGATGCTGATGACCAGGAGGATTAATGGTGCCTTTATGAGAAAGGCCAAGAATACCTGTACGAGATCCAAGCCTGTGAAGGATATATTGACGGCGATTTCGTTCCTGACCAGCTATTTACCTGGTGTTCGGTAACCCATGTCTTGTCACGTGATATGCCTATTTTGATCTAATTTGATGTACGCAGAATACTCACCCACTATAAATTTTTCTATTTAACTCAAATGTATTTCACTATGAGCGTTTTGCGCTTTGTCTTTTTTTCCTTACAATGTAGATATGCCTCCCTTTAAACACTGCCTTTCTTTGATTGATGAGCTTGTACTGTACTTTGCTACTTTAGCAGTTTCACAATTTAGTCAACTCAAATCACTATGCATTAACTAAATTTGTATCAGTCCATTTGTACATAGCATGAGACATGGCACTTTCTAAACCTGCCTGCAGTTATGCTTATGATATATTGTGCCATGCAAGACAGTACTGATAAGAAATTAACTCTACCTGACATCTATGAGCAGTGCTTGACAAATCACCCAAAAATCTACTCGCCGCACCAAAAAATCTACTCGCCACCTAGTCCCGCCCCCAACCCCGCCCCCAACCCGCCCCCGCTTAAAAAAAAATACATAAATAAAATAAATTGAATAAATTCCTAGTAAGAACATTAGTTTTTGACATAAGTTTATTTATTATATTACATTATACTACAATTAGTCTTTGTTACGTGTGTGTGTGTGTGTGTGTGTGTGTGTGTGTGTGTGTGTGTGTGTGTGTGTGTGTAGTAGAGAGAGAGAGAGAGAGTGAGGTCAGAGAGAGAGAGAGAGAGTGAGGAGAGAGAGAGTTCTGAGAGAGAGAGAGAGAGAGAGAGAGAGTGAGGTCAGAGAGTGAGAGTGAGAGTGTGTGAGAGAGAGTGAGAGTGTCTGAGAGAGACACCAACTGCGCACTGCAACTGTTAGGTATTTATATACACCTTTGTTTTTACTTTGGGCGCCGCGTAAAAATCCTGATCGCCTTGGGGAGCCTTGAAAAAATTCTGATTGCCTTGGGGAGCCTTGAACCGAAAAAGTTTGGGAACCACTGACTTAACCCCTTAATAACAATAACGGTCAATAAGCGCTAAAGTAATTAATGGGTTAAGACACCCTTTACCCATTCATTTGTAGAGTGGCTTCATCATTATATACAGTGCTTGACAAATCACCCAAAAATCTACTCGCCGCACCAAAAAATCTACTCGCCACCTAGTCCCGCCCCCAACCCCGCCCCCAACCCCGCCCCCAACCCCGCTTAAAAAAAATACATAAATAAATTCCCCGCATGGGATCTTACCTGATCCGCAGTTCTTCAATGTCCAGGTACCCTCATTCCCGCAATGTTATACCTGTCTTCTGGGTTAGAGGGGATTCCGTGTGAAGCTTGAGTCAGATCTGGAAGAAAGCAGTATAGGTTATTTCGGTGTAGTATAGGGCAGTTAATATATACAGGGTAAATAAGATATCCAGATCGAGAGTGTGAGGCAGAGAGTGAGAGAGAGACAGAGAGGGGAGAGAGAGACA
>WSYH01013046.1:0-17740 GCA_036426205.1 Ascaphus truei
GGGTTGGATCCCCTCAGTTTTTGTGTATTTTTAATAAATTACCTTCCACTAATCCCTGGTGCGCATTTGTGCATTTTTTATTATCTTGTTTTTCAGGGTGCCTTCCCCCCTTTCTAAGGGGGGTTCACCTAGATTTGAAAGTTTCTGGGGAGACGCTTTATGTACATGCTGCAAAGGGATCATCCACACCATCACACAGCACGAGCGCTGAATATCCTGTTTTTTCTACCTTCAAGATAAAGAACTGTTTCCAGATACAATTTATTGGACTTTGGACTCTGGTTGTCTCTCCCTTGGATATTCAGCTGCATAGATAAGACTGTTTATTCCATACTAAACTTGTATGTATATGTTTATGTGTGTTTTTTTTATTAAGGAGGCTGTTATACCATAATAGAATCCTTATTCATTTTAATTGGGTTTTTTTCCCTACACTTACTAATATGACTGAGCTATTAGATTTCACCACTAATTTTTTATCCAGTTTGGATAATAGAAATAACAGAGGTGCTTTATTGGGACAAATGTTTTGTGAGAATATTAATCTAGAAGATGTCACGGTAGATTTACCGTCAAAGATTTTTGCTCTGACTAAATTATTAGAGCAGGAAACTAAAGCTTTTTGGGAGCTTGTATCATTTGAGGAATACCTGAAACAAAAAAGGGTTCCTAGAGGCCTAAGATTGCTACTCAAACCCACCTATGGCAATGACAATCCAGCCTTTCTAGCTATTTGGGAGGAGATCCTTGATATAAGTTCAATAAACCTCATTAAACTCCTTATGGGAGAGAGGAAAAAAGAACTACAGGAACTCTCTGTTAAAATTGACAAAGTCAAATTGGACATTATCGGTTTACCAACACTAGAAGGGTTGCCCAAATTAGTTGAAGATATGGTGGGAAAATTGAGAAAACATGAGAAAGGCATAATGATAAGGAAAAATAAAAAGTTCCTTAGAGATAAGGTTGACTATTTAGAAAATAGGCAAAAGGACTGGAAAGACAAAAAGTCAGATCAAGCTGTCAAAACAGACAGAAATGTCTGTGAGCAGATTTCACAGAAATCTGCAAGTTCAGAACAATCCAAAAAAGAGGTCCAAAAAAATAATAAAAAGCCTATGTCAGCGGGTGCAATACCTAAAAACCCCAAAAATTTGAAGAAATCTCATTATGTAGAGAATATTCAAAGATCAAACAAAGATCTACATAGACCAGTAAATGAAAATATCAAAAGAGATCACTCTAATAATAGACCCTCTAATCAACATAAATATAGAGAGAGGAGTCAAAGTGACAACTGGTCAATGGTAGGCAAAAATGGTACATCCAAGGATGTAAAACATAAATATAAACATCAAAGGAAAAACCAATATGCCAGTAGAGGGGACAAAAGTATTGCATTTGAATTACCAGTTTCAAATAAGTTTCATCAATTAAAAGATAGAGCTGACGGTAATGAAAGTGATATAAATGAAGATAATAATGATTGTTTTTTTCAGAAATCGATCAAAAACAAGCCCAACAGACCAAGTTGGGACCTAGACAATCCCCCCTCAAAACCCCTGCAAAAAATGAATCGACACTAACCAGTAATGGGATCTTTAACTTATCTTCATTGATTATAGATAAAGATCTCTTTCAAGTGCTTAAGAAGGGCTTTACATTTGCCCCTTCTAGAGAATCAAATGAATTTGATCTCTATATTGATCTTCAAAAATATTTAAGAAAAATGACTTTACAGCGTCATTATAGTAGCAATAAGGCTACATCAGATCAAATTTCTCACAATGAGGCAATTGATATTACAGTTGATCAGATGGCTATTATTGAAGATCTAGAAGCACAACTGAAAGAGAGTGACCCTGACTTTGTCAACTTTGGAAGTTACACACATACTGGTTTCAAACCAAATTCTGTATTTTTCCCATATGCCTCAAGAGGACACAATATAGAATTATTTGGAAAACTGGTTGAACAGGATTTCAGAGATATGTGTAAGAAAAAACAACTAGGATTATATTCCAATTTAACTTGGGATGAACAAAAAAGTATTAAACAACTAAAGTCCAATCCTGACATTGTATTAAGGTCAGCTGATAAGGGAGGCGGAATAGTCCTCTTGAATACTGAGGACTATTTTAAGGAAGCTCATCGCCTTTTACAGGACCCCATCTCATATGTCACATTAAAGAGGGACCCCACAAAGGAATTTTTGAGTCTCATTAAAACGCATTTGTATGGAGCTCTGGAACTTGGTATTATTTCTAAGTTGGAGTATCAATATTTGTTCACAGAAACTCCCACTGTTCCAATATTTTATTACATCCCCAAGATACACAAATCTCTCACTTCCCCACCCGGACGTCCCATTATTTCCGGGATTAATTCCCTCACCTCTAATTTATCCACCTATATTGATTTTTTTCTACAACCAATGGTCACTTCACTACCATCTCACCTTAAAGATACCACTATGGTTTTACAATTGTTTGATGGTTTCGTTTGGGAAGATAATTATAGATTAGCCACATTAGATGTTCAATCACTATACACCAGTATCCCTCACAAAAAAGGGGTAGAAGCAATTAGACACTTTTTATTGACCCACAAACACTTCCCATTACACAGGTTGAATTCATTTTATCCTCAATTGAGTTCATCCTCAGTCACAATTATTTTTGGTTTGATTCCCTCTATTTTTTGCAAATCTTGGGGACGGCGATGGGCACAACATTTGCCCCGTCATTCGCCAATTTGTATATGGGACAGTGGGAGTCTCAGGTGATCTTTAGATGTACTCCTCCGCAGCTTAAGCTGTGCAGGAGATACATCGATGATATTATTATTGTGTGGGAGGGGACAGAAGATTCCTATTTTGAGTTTGTCACAAATCTGAACAATAATGATTTTAATTTAAAATTTAGTGGTGAAAATAGCTCAGTAAGCATTCATTATCTCGATTTAGAGATTTACATTGAGGCCAAAACTGTACATACTAAAACGCATTTTAAGGCTACAAATGTAAATTCATATTTAGACCCATTTAGTTGTCACGATAAGAGATGGGTCCAAAATAGTCCCTTTAATCAATTTCTCAGGTTAAAGAGAAATGATTCTAAGGCTGTGGATTATGAAGAACAATCTTTCTTTTTAAAGAAAAGATTCCTAGACAAAGAATATGATAGCGATTTAGTAAACTCTTCGCTCAAAAAACTAGAAAGGATTCCTAGGAAATCTTTGATGAAATATCATCATAAAAAGAGTGAGAAGAGACAAAATCAAATCCCAGCATTTATTACTCAATTTAGTGATACCCATTACAATGTTAGAAAAATTCTGCAAAAACATTGGGGGATATTAAAAGCTGATCCCATTTTGGGTCCCCAACTAAAGTCCAAACCAGGGATAGTGTTCAAACGAGCACCTAACCTTAAACACATTCTGGCTCCAAGTCAAGTCTCCAGAGAGGCCATCGTATCTAGAGATATTAAAACTCGCCTAGGAGTTAAAGGCACGTACAAATGCGGAAAGTGTGAAGCGTGTAACCATATCTGTCAAGGGAAAACAGTTACATCAGGAGTTACTAACAAAGTCTACAATATTACAAGTTTCATTAATATTCAGACAACGCATGTGGTCTATGCCTTACAGTGTAGCTGTAATTTACAGTACATTGGTAAGACAAAAAGACCATTCAAAATGCGCATGTTAGAGCACCTGAGAAATGTTAAAAACATACCAAAAATAATAGCAAAGGGTATGCCATTAACTCCGCTTTTGAAACACTTTAAAGAAGTGCATAACAGTGAACCTGGTTGTATTAAATTGAAGGGACTTGAAAGTGTATCACTAGGTAGTAGAAAGGGAAATAGAGATAATCATTTATTGAAACGGGAGCAATTTTGGATTTATGAAATGCATACCAGACATCCCTATGGTTTCAATGAATTAATTGAATTGACTCCTTTTTTAAGATAAGGTATTCCGTTTTTAATAAAATGAATTTATTAACATTTATTTGCATTAACATTCATGTATGTTTTTATATTTATTTGTTTTTATTTAATCATTTGTTCTTTTTTCTTTTATTCATATACAGGTTTCAGCATGATTTGTTTACATAGTATATTATTCATGTTGTTAGAGGTCTTATTCCTGTATTTTTTCATAGGGGTGAGTGCAATGATTAATTTATACTTGCACACATCCCCCACATGAGTTGCTATACACCCTGTTGCCTAGTAACAGTATTCTTAGAAAGCCTGAATGTTTTGATATGTACACCAGATTTCAAAAACATATGATCGGGAAAGATGTTTATGAAGTGATTTATAAAATATAGAGGACTTTTGTGGAGATACTACCCTGAGGCAGTGTGTAATTTGGCCTTCATGAAATAAATATTCAGAGCTCTTCAGAATGTGTTACATATTGGGCACTTGCTTCAAATTCGCCAATGAATGAGGACAGGCCCTAGTTGTTAAATTGAGATTGCTCGTATTGAGAAAAAAAATTTTTTTGTCTTCGCAATGCATAATGTTTCTTGTTACCATACACTGTCTTTTATTTCCGCCTGGTACATTAATAGGAAATATAATAATATCAATCATTTAATCATGTTAGGAATTAACATGCTTTCAAAAGTGCAAGCAGGAAACAAAAACCTTCTTTTTTATTTAGAATTAGCAAGGTGTTTGCCACTTTGTCTGCTATTGTAACATTGTACTTTTCTGAAATTATTCCTAAAGATTAATATGCAAAGTGGTGCCATTTTCTCATATACATATTTCTATATAAAGCCGACATCTGTGATTTTTGCTTAAAACACACACCACATACACCCACACAGTACACACACACACACACCACACACTTACACACACACACCTAACACACACACACACACACATCCCACACACCACACACCACACACACACCACACACACACACAACAGACCCTTAAAAGAGGTTTGCCATGTGGTCCATATTAAACAATTGTGACCTTAGAACCAATCATATATATCTATTGTTCCTTAGTTCTTATTATATGAGAGCGGAATACGTATATGGAAGATAGAACAAGGGGTAATTTATGATAATCATTCACAAAGGAATTTCATTTGGGTTGAATTTGTCTTGCTCATTAAAAAAAAAAGGTTGAGATTGGATTTTAATGGATAAAACAGACAATTGGTAAAATGTCTCATCATTGCCAGTTTGACATGCCTCTCATTAGCTGGGGCTCCATTCATTTCAAAAGCTCAAAAACAACTGGTAAAATGCACTAAGATCATCTCAGACACGATATTTGTTTCTTAGTGTAAATTTTTTCCATCATCCAGACTACATTTTATATTTAAAAAAGGCAATTTAGGGCCGAGATGTTAATTTTAAAGTATTCGAAGACTTCCGGCTCTTGCTGTAGCTGTACTAGCTCAGGAGCACACAATTGCACAGATCATTGAACTCAACATCGACATAAGGCCTCCGTGGCTTTATTTTTATCTGCAGGCTCAAAATGAGAAGCCCACATTAAACCACGATCAAAACATTAACATCGGCAGCTTGAGATACTTAAGGAGCATACACATTTTGTGCGAATAAATCTTATTCTAAGTTTTAGTAAACATTTACAAGAAATGCGAAGCAAAAAGTATAAAGCATGACTTTATTTTGTTTAATGTTTTTTACTTAGTTTAAGGGATTAGTGCTGGTGGGCATTTTACTACACTCTGAATCATTTGCTAATATAGAAATAAGGAGAAGAAGTGAGCAATGTGTGTCCTTGACTACTTAAATGAGGTTCCTTCTTAGACAAATTTTAATTCTCAGTAGCATTGGTCAACATTACTGTGTCGTTTCTCTGTTTTGTGATACTAAACTTATCATGCAAGAAAATGGTTGATTGAATTAGTTTTTCTACGAAACTAACAATTCAGTGTGACACAAAGCCATATGCTAAAAAAGAAACAAACAACATCTTCTAAAATATTGAACACAAGTGCAGACTGTGTCTCACTACTTAATAAATTGCTCTTCTAAACAAAGGGCTTCTGTTTTACACATACTGTAAGTGGTTTAAAAGCTCACTCCCCATAGCATCTCCCACTCTCACAGGAACTTGCTTGGCTGCAGTAATGATTGTGACAAATCTAATACAAAGTGCTTTTCCTGGTAAGTACAGTAAGAGACGCTTCATCAGACTTTAACTATGCAACTAATTTTGACAATTTATTATAAATATTCTTCTGGTAATGCACAGGTTATTACGATTTATATTGTGTTAGGACCCTTGAATGTTGTCTGCTGTGCCGTGTAAGTGGCTCAAGGTCTTACCAGCACTTTGGCCAAAATGTTAAACTACAAAACGCATTTTATTTAATATATATCTATAGTCATATATATTTTAGGTACATAGTCTTCACTGGATGGGCAACTGAGCTCGGTCTGTGTTTTCATGTTCTGTCGCTGGTTTTAAATGACAAATACTGTAGAACAGATATACACAGAAACAAGGCTTTAGTACTGAGGGGAAAAATAAGAAGACTGACGGGTACCGTACCGCATGCTTTCATGTTTATATAAGTACTGATAACCACATTCTATTTCATGAGCCACATAGACCAGGATGTCTTGAATCTCATTTCATATGAGTGGCATTAGTAGATTTCATAGATTTAGTTGGGCCGTATGTACCAACATCTTCAAAGATATCCACATAGAACATAGAAGTTTGGCGTATGCTAGATTTCAGGCATTAAGCTCACTCCCCCTCACCCTTATGCCAGCACTCCCCCATCTCTCTCCTTCCTGTCTTCTCTCTATTTTCTCCTCCAACTCCAACACTCTTATACCCTCCCCTCACACACTCTTCGTAGCCCCACCACACACACTCTTAATAGACCCTCATTAGACGTAATATCCCCCTTCACTTAATATTCCCCTCCTACTTAATATTCCCCCTGTCCTGGAACAGATGTATATTTTCTGTGTATTTTTCTGGGGGCTCTGATCGTCCAGAAAGTTGTTGTAATCTGCATCTTGGCCTCCGCAGGCAGTATGTTCTGTAGACACTGGACTTCTGAGCTGAATCCCCTAAGGCATTAAGGTGTTCCATTTCTATTATGGACCCAAACCACTATAGCATAGAGGCTCCTGTTGCATAAACTCATCCCTTTAAAAGCAGGCACACAGTCCTTCTATTTTCTTTAACTTTATTGGGTGTGGGTTAACAAAATATAAAAGCATTTGCATGTCGTTTTTGTGGTTTGAAGTGGCTCTTGTGATGGAAGGAAAATGATCCTTTTCTAAGGAGCGAGGACGATGCATATACTCTGTGTCTGCTGATGATAAGAGAAAGGCACACTATCCTTTCGCCGAGAGAACGGAATCAAAACCAGGGCATACTAATACCAGAGAAAGGGCAAGGCGGAATGGCTAAAACTAACTCAAGCTATGATTCAATGAATGGTTGCCAAGGCACTGCATTGTGGCTTGTGGAAAGGCTTATATTGTAGCAGACAATTTTGCACTACAGCACACGCTTTAAGCGAGTAGAGCCTCCGCTTCTACACAACTGAAGTCCCCGCTACACAGTGAGGTCCAACATGCTGATGTGCATCAGCCTAACAACTGGCAAGTACATGATACGGCGTGATATGTTGCCAAACAGGAGTTACGGCATCTTCGACACCTTCTGTAGAATTACGAATATGGAAGTTTCTCATTCAAGGCAGCAATCAAGAGTCTCGGCTTCTCTGCCAGGGAAGAACTCTCCTGCTCACCAAATGTCTGGGGAAGAGAAGTCAGCAGAGCATGTGAAGATGCTCATGTCACGAACATAAACCCCCCCCCAATTAGGTCTGACTAATTTGGGAAAGGCTAAGGAGTGCTATGGTAGTCTTCCGAGTCAGCCAAAATGCACTCCAAGAGAGTCGACAACTCTTCCGCTCAGAATCATGTCAAAGGACTTTTCGAAGTTCGAGAGGCTCGGATAAATCTGCTGCAGGAATGTGGAGTCTTCACGAGCAATCAACTCTATGAGGTCTGCAATTTTTTAGACTTCGCCTACAACCATCAAAGAAAGATGGTCTTTCGCAATGTTCAATATACAGAAGGAGAAGCAAATCGTGCCTTCCCCCTTCTCATTCTTCTGAGCTTTACTGTCCAAAGCAACAGAAACAAAACATTATCCCAGCTCACCTAGTGTGCAGAATCAAACAAACAATTGCGGCAAGAAAAAGAAACCAAAAGCCCCCACCCTCTATTACGTGTATCACTTGTAATGGTTGAATTACAATACCACCCAAAAAACAATTGTGGTTATAATGATTCCAATAAACTTGTGTTACCAATATAGCAAGCGTCTGCTGCTGAGTAACAAGGGTAGCCCAGACCTTCTGAAATCTACCACCAACACAAAATAAAGCGCAAAACGCTCATCGTGAGTAATAAAAAACATGTTTATAAAATACGTGGTTCAAGGTTATGCGGACATCAGGTCGAATTAATTCAGGCACATGAAGTCTAGCACTTTATCTGTTACTGCGATATCTGCAACCATAAACTGCAAGGGATTCTCCCAATCTAGATCTCACTTCCTCTCCCGTCAGCTGTCAAAGCTGGGTAAAGCGAGTCACAGTATCAGGTGTGTAGTGTGTTTGACAGCAGTCTCTGAGTCCAGCTTGATTGCGTCAATTGCGGGCCCGGTGGTAGCAGAAAGAGGTAATCAGCCTCAATCGGTGAGGCAGCGTGCATCTTCCTGTCTCCAACCTCTCTGGCGGCATTCCACGTGGGTTGGATGACGTCATCATGCGCATGCGGCCGAGGGAGTCAAATCGATCTTATAGCTTAAAATGTGCGATTTAAATAAAGGGCACAAGCTATTTGCCGAACTCTCAAACTCAACTAAACAGAATAAAAGTTTTGAGTGGTATCCTCCACGTGTTTTCGATAGCTCTAAGGGCCACTTCTTCAGGGAATAGAACAACTGTTTTTATTACTTCATGATGAAGCTGTTTGCGCTTTGTTTTGGTTTGTCAACCTATGTGGGCCTGGGAATCTCCCCCTGGTCCCGCCTTCATCTCTCTTACCTCTGCTTGTCTGCTGATCCGTCATTGCAGAGGATTGGGAGACTGTGGGGAAAGATGGCGGGCATTGACGCAGGCGACCGAGTAGCCAGTTGCTCCTTGCGGGTGCTCATCCAAAGAACCATTTTCCGTGTGATCACACCATGTTGGAATATGGTGCGCATGCGCAGAAGAGCCGGCGGCCATGTTGTGCACCAAGCAAATGCGAGGTGGCCTCAATAGTGGGCGGCATTACATAAGTACTCCCCGGGGAACAACCATCCGCCAGCATCCCTGGGGCTGCTAGACAACATGGGCTGGGTCAGCAATCAATAGCGTGCAAGGATCCCCTGCTCACACCTCGACACTGGTAGAGGGTCTGACACATGTCCTCTCAGGTCACACCCGTACCGCCAACTAAAGGTTTTCTTTGAACATCGGCCTACAACCCTTAGGGAAAGCCGAGATTGAAGATGAGTTACATGTGGTGGCAAGTGCTCCCTGAGAGGCCCCAGCTCCGAGCCATAAACAGCAGCGAAGTCATCGAGAGCCTGTGGGCCTCTCAGCCCCTCATGTATACAATCCTACATGATTGTCACGCGAACGTCTGATGACAGACCGCTATTATTGAGGATCTAACCAATACCTATTGGCATTCCAGATGAATGCCATAGTCTTTATTGGCCCTTCCACTCTCTCATGAAAGCCGCTGGCCTAGAGAGAAAAAGGAAAAAAAAAGACAAGCCACTACAGAGGAAAAAGAAAAAGAAGGAAGAAAAGACAAATACAAGAACTACAAGATCCGTTTATGTGAGATATGACTTTTACGACAGGCCGGTACGTGTTTTTTGCATTTTTATTACTCCCCACCACAGTTTATATTAGGTCTCATCAGAGGTTTTTATATATCATAATATTATACATTACAACATCAATCCCTCTCCTTGTTGCTCCCCCTTTTTTCCTGTATCTCTGGAAGGAGAAGAAGTGTCAGAAATGCCTCTGCCAAGATCCAGTTGTTGCCCTATGGACTCTGTGAAAAAAGATGTCCCTGCGCAAGGAGGCAGCTGTTCTTCCAATCCAAGCACTTCTCCGCATGGCACTTGCATATGCACCGTTTTGTATACTAACTATCAGTTTGCACCCACAACCTCACCCGCTTTGACTCTCTCCGAGTCTCTGCATTCCTTTTGAAATCGACTAATGGCTAGAGTTGTCAGATCAAGAGATCATACCGTCGGATGCTTGGTGCCTGTCTCTGCACTCATGTTACTTGAAGGAGCCAGACACTTATCCTGACCCTGGACGCGCTCACTTGATAAGGTACTGGTATAGTCCGAAACGGCGTTGGTGTGTTTACTGTTGCTTGATCCATTAAAATAATCTTTATTTGGGACGCCTCCTTGCACTTTTCGTGGCTCTAACATGTGGTGCTAGTGCTCCGTTTTTCTCTGTCTCTTGTGACCCTGACGCAACCGCGTGCTGTCCGCTGCTGCTAAATTGTGCGCGACCCGGTCATATTCGCACAGAGCTCATAGAATGAAAAAGACGCCCCCTCTGGAGCCTCATCCTCCACCTACACATGGAATAATTCTCCCACATACTGGAGAGTCGTTCCGTAAACCATCAAGTAGACAACTTGCACAAAGAAACACCTACAGTAGGGTGGTAAGCCTCTATACAAAAGACCTAAGTACTATCAGCATAGTGACCGGCTGAGAGGAGAAGATGGTCGATCCCCAGTTGTGTCCAAAGGGGACGCAAACAGACAAGACCACTTCCATGGAAAAGGAGACGCCCTGCTCTCAAGTGAGTTCCTGCTGGAGATGGGCATCTCTCTACAAACCAATCACGTGGGCGACTTCAACAAGAACAGGTGCTCGCGTTTAAACCATTCCTCAGTTTGTGCTGGGAACGCACTGGTTTTGAATAACACAACCAGTCTTCACGAACCTGGAGGCAAGTCCAGACTGGACTTTTCCTTTGTCTAGCCGTTGCAATGGCATGGATGCGATTCCGTTCTTTGATTGAGCCAAACTTTGTTATGGAATATATAGTGGAGGTTGGGAACATAACCACTAACTCCTGGTGTCTCCTATTATATCATTCATGGCCTCACGTCTTCTAAAGACTCCTAAAGGCATTGTTGGCATGCACCTAGGCCATCCTTGGATCTTGCGACTACTTGGCATCTTTCTGCCAAGGGGATCTTGACCTGTGTACCGCTCCAGGGCCGTTACCCATTGTTATGTGAACTGTGACGTTATACATGGTTGTTGTATCTTTATTGTTCCACATTTATGTTATATAGCCAGGGTCCCCTGGGTGCCGCAATTGTTCCCTGCCCTCCCCTTTTGGCGGCATTCGCGCCCTAGTCAGCGGAAGCAGGAACCGGTGCAGTTGCGTACTGTCTGTGTCACCGTCACTGAGGCAGGTACCTCCTATTGGGCCCCAGCTAGTGCCTCCCGGACTCTCTTAGTTTCTATGCTGCTATAGTTGGACAGTCCTCATAGTCAGGGGACAACTGCCCTGCTGCATTCCTAGTGTCAGGGACACAGCAGAAGCTACAAAGCAATTTGCTGCTGTGGCCTTGCTGGGACCAGATCACACTAAAGGCCAGAGACTCTCTCATGGTGGGTACACTCCAACCGGATCCGACCCCAGCTTCAAGCGGAGGTGGATCATTGCGGACACTCGCATCATCGACCGACACGGCCATCTGGACGCTCAGTCGGATCCTGTCTTTAATTTCTGTTGCTCTGGTGCTGGAGCACCCGCAGGTATCCGGTGTCATCTATCAAAGTGAACCAACTATACACGGGCTAGTGGAGGGCAAAGGCGCTGTCCACACACACGTCCCCGGTTGGTTGTCGGGACAACTGGGATGGTACGAGTTGTCGAGCGGGGCACGCTCATATAGCAGTTGGGGTACCCCCCTAGGGTATGGTAATGGTGTGTGGAATGCCACAGTCCAGGGGTTGCGGGCCTGTGAGCTAGTGGTTGTTAGTATAGTATAGCATTGTTTTGTCCAGTAATATACTAGGTTTACTGACATGCAAATGGTAAAACATATCTCGGTCCTGCATCGCACCGGCCTTTACCCACAACACTGACCCACTGTCCAACTATAGTTCACACCCACGCCCGTCGATGAGTACCGCGGGCACTACCAAATGTACTGAGGGTCCCGTGGGCACTACCCACCTGGTATGGCCTAGGAAGTAACCCACCCACAAGTGTGTGATTGCTCGTGCCACACCGTGTTATAGTTGTGGGGCACTTGTTGATGGTTGGCGATAATCTGCCAGGTGCTCGCATCACCCGGTAACCACCAGCTGAATGATAGAACCGTCGATCCATCGAGCGCGTCGCTGTTGGGGATGGCGCCGCCTCACATGAGTTGGTATACCAGCTTGAGGGTCCCACACATGATCATAGTCTCTAGACCTTTAGTGGTGGTCTGGTCCCAGACCACAAATGCTTACCAACCCCCAGTGCTGCGCGGCATCATCCTGCGGTGTCCTTGTACTGATCAGCTACTGGTGTGCATTGTCCTGTCTACGGGCCTTGTCCGTAGCAGCCATCAACTTAACAGGGAGTCAGGCTACTGGGGCCTAATCAGGGGGTCCTCGTGACCTAGTGCAGGGCCCCCACAGACACCCTGCACATGCCAACCTCACCCTTGGTGTCCCAGCTCCGACTGAAAGCGCGGGTCTTAGGCTGCCAAATATTCCACTTGCTTGCAGGAGATCTCTTAGTCCCTGGAGTTGGCTGATGTGCGCCATGTGACCTTGACGCCTTCTGCTTCTGGGGGCTGCAGTCGCCGCGCCCATATCTCTATATGGCCCCCTGCTGCTGTATTTCCACTATGCGCATGCGTGACCTGTATGGGCCACCGCAACTGACCGGCATCCTCTGCGCATCGCATGAGGATATCCACGGCACACGATCACCGACTGCATCGCCAGTCTGCGTCACTGCTGTGCACACCTGAACATCGCCTTGGCAGCTCTGCGGTGGTTCCCCCGCTTTAGGAAGTAGTCAGGAGACAAGGGGGGCCAGGGTCCACAAGGGAGACTGGGCCATATACAAATATACATGGCCGTGAAACACTCTGGTGTATGTATTATTGACATAAAACTGGTCAATTCCACTTGTCAGTGTAGAAAATGATGGTGTAAATGGGCAGATACATATTTTTTATACGAAACAGGTGATCCAGTCCCTGTATCAGGAAGGTGATTACCTCCTGTCGCTGCAGTTCGAACAAGAAAGTAACAGTTCCAATGCAACAGCGCTATAAACTTCAGTATCCGAACAAATCCACCACAGATTAGGCTAACAGCAGAAAACGTCAATAGCATGGCCTCACAGATACAATATGGATGTCTATCTTCCCAATAGCTGGAAAGGCAAAAAAATCAGTGTGCTGTACTTGAGAAGATGCAAGTTTATAGCTTACGAATGGAGGGGTGATTTAAAATGTCGCAGTGAGGGAACATTTAAATGCCATATCGAAACAGAGTAAAAAATATCTTCTGATACAAGTTTAACAAATTGTTCTGAATGGCTACCGGCTAAAATGTCTGTAATTACATATGAGTTTAGATTTAGGGGCCTGTGAAGAGATTGGTGTAGAGGTCATGGCCCAAATGAAAAGAAAAGTAGCGCTAACCAGTAGACCAGGAACTAACTTTATCTGAAACATACATACAGTGCAGGAAAAAATCTTATAATATATAGGGCCTCAGCTATAAGGCAGCGATATGCCCCTTATCGCGCAGCTCTATCACCAAAAAGCCTACTGTTATTCAGTAAGAGCTCCGCGATAAGCTGGCGATAAGAGCAAAAATTGCCAAAACGGCGGCAGCGATAAGCCACTTATCACTGCTTTATCACCGCAGTCCTCAACTTGGCCTCAATTCTCGTAGGCCCGATCAGCTTAATCGGGGCTGGATCGCGCTCTAGAAGAGATTTCCTCTCCAACGCCCAAATCGCCTCGTCACAAGTTGGCAGAAGAGTGGTGAGAAACTGTCGAGTTGGCCTTAGAAATAAAAGGCATTTTTTCCTTCCGGATTGATGCCAGGAGACTGCTGAGGCTGATATCCTTAATATCAGCCTAGCCACCAGAGACCCGGCAGGCATAATCCTATGCAATACAAATTGCATTTACACAGCGGCCACTTCATTGCTAAAAATACCTCTAAACTAATGAGAGGGTTTAGACCCCTCACTCTAGCCCACCAACGCGTAGGCCTAAACACCCATCCTTGGGGGCTAATACCGCCCACTCACCCCACCACCGGAGCCTACCCACAATACCAAAAACATCACACACAGACAGCCTACTACGCCCACCTCTAGGGCCCACACATACAACATGACAATAACTAGTAACACAATATAACATCCCACACCCCCCTGTGCCTCCCATAAAACGCATCTATTTCATATTTTGCACACATAATTAATATCACGGCCAGTGGGGGTCTCACCAGCGGGGTGGTCGGCCCGTGAGTGTCCACGACCCCACAGTGCACCCCGGCTGGGTTCCCACTATTGTCTAGGGGGCCCCGGGTGGTCCCTCTAGTTCTCTGTGGGGCCTCCATGTGGTCCCTGTCTGTGTCCATTGGCCCACAGGTAGTCCACAGTTGTCCCTCCAATCGGGTCCCTGGGGGTCCATGGGTCATCCCCTCATGGGTGTCGGGGGCCTATAGGGTGTTCCCCCTGGTGTCGTGGGGCTCCTCTCGGGTGGTTCCCACGGGTGTGTGGAGGTCCGTCGGGGGTCCGCCCCACAGGTCCTGTGTCCTCGCTCAGGTGCTCAAGTGGGCATCCAGGGTGCTCGAGTTGTCCCCCGTGGGCATCCGGGGGTCCTCGGGTGCCGTGGTCCCCACTGGCCTGTCGGTACGCATTCCTGTATTTAAAAAAATAAACATGGCCTACATTTCAATAAATACAAACCCCCCAGCAACCCCCCACACCACACACCAACACTACAGTACAGTAATGGTCAAAATAACTATTATCCAGATATTGACAATATTATTTGCCCATTATTAACACAACTTAGCCAGGCCCATAATAAAGTAAATAAACCTGTTTGTAATTATTCTCTACTTCCAGCATACGTTAGGAATCTTCTCCTTCACTTCCGGAAGATACCACTCCCGGAGGTCCGTTTACCACTCTTAGCTGTGCTGGACAGGAAAAGAATACGCAGCAAGCTCGGAGGAGAAGTAACTTGAGTCCTGACACCATCGATCGTTTTCAAAAACCTCGCTAATTATTACTAGTCACAGTCTCAGGCCTTTAAGCCAGCTAAAGTGTGTAGTCTTAAAGCTACCACCTCCTCATACGTGATTATTGGAAACGTTACAATTGGTTGGGCTTGGACGAAATCACAATTCTGCTTGTAATTGCTGAGATACGTATCATAATTTTGGGACTAGCTACATGGCTAAACTTCACTGTTTTTCATTCAGGCACTATTCGGACACATAGTTGAGGATTCAGTCAACATTATTGAGTAAAAATAGCAGTCAACAACAGATATAGACACATAATGGCGTGCTAGTATAAAAATGATTACCAAGTCAAAAGGAATGTCCCCGCTTCACTGAACATATACATTACAGTCGCCTCCGTGTTGTCATGAAATGACAACCCCTCAGGATACAGGCCTCTACTGGGTTTGAATATTATCCTATTCCCCTACAAGGACATCGGGACACTGGGGGTTTAGTTTTCTAGAGTTATATGTTAAGTAGCAGGACCGGTGGGGGTAGTGATATCAATGAAGTCAACGTTGACTACGCACTAGTGGGAGGCATAGATCATTCTACATAATGAGACACATAATCTATGCCACATGAAATAATAGTACTAATACTAGCGACAACACTGGCAAACAGAAGTATCATTCCCTAATAATTTTCTTCTCCCAATCTCCAATCCATGCGCCTAATCCAAAGTCCAGTCACAACTGATTGACCTTTCTGTAATCCTTCAACAATACTTTTGATATTGGAAATATGATTCTGCACAGAATTTGAATGATCAAGAGATGAAAACAGCAGCACATAATACCATCAAAATCCTTACACTCATGGCTCATCGTTTACCAAAAGATCATCAATTGCTGGCACGTTTTGTAAATACGGCTTCACGTGAAATCCTGCGAAATCTATCATTAATTCTCTAGAGTCCCTGGGAGGTATGATTTAAAACCCTTTTGCTACGGTCAGCCTGCTAGCTTCCGTAATGCTTTTTTTCTGATATGCGCTAATCCAGGTCTAGCTCCGACAAATTGATTTTGCTAGAAACTTGAATTCAGCTTCCGATATAAAACCACTGTGACGTATTCTTTCAGTGACTGTAAGCAGTTCTTGTTTGACTTGGTTTGATGTGGCCATGTGCTATCAGAGACATCAGTCACCTTAACCTGGTGAGAGTAGACATGGTTCCCTGAGATATTTCCTTGGTATATACAGACTTATGTATTACCACAGGATACAACCATCCCACGGGAAGTTTAACAGACATATATAGGTCTTGGTGTGGTCTTATTGTATGATGCAGCTCCATAGTAATATTGACGTTTGAAATCCGTGTCTCTGGTGAAAAAGGTCCTGCGAGAAGGGGAATATTTTGCCAGGGACTGCCTGACCATAGATAAGGCTCCTCATAGAGACTGAGCCATTCTTCCGAAAAGAAAGGCCGTCCCGGTTAGTGAGTAAACATGGGGTCAGGGAGCCAAGGGAGCTACTCCTACTTTGAGGTAGCCTGCCTGACCTTTTGCGATTCCCGAAGAATGGCAGTAGCGAAACGCGTTAATCGTTTGAGTGCTGGAGGGACAGAGCAGAGAGATATACCGGAGAAGGTGCTGGCAATCACCTACGGGGACTGATACGCGAGACAAAACCCTCTACTCGCTACCGCCCTTGACCTGGACGTCACCGGATGTGACGGGCGGGCAAACACGTCGACGCACGCGGAAGTACCCTGGCGGGCCTTGTTTTGGAATACGCGCAACCAACGTAAAAACTTCAGCCGTTTCTCTCATGATAATAAAAAATGCACAAATGCGCACCAGGGATTAAGGAAGGTATTTTATTAAAAATACACAAAAACTGAGGGGATCCAACCTCACCTCAGAAAGCTGTGCAGCTGAACGGCTAAGTACTACCAAGGAGAACACCTAATGGTGACAAACCTAAGCTGCACAGTATACAAATACAGTAAAATTTATATAAAAAACATGAAAGAAAAAACACAACATGAAAACAACCTATCAACAGATTTGTATAGAAACCGCCATAGGTTGGGGCACTGGCAAGGAAAACGGACACTCACACTGAGACAGTCAGCAGACTCGTCGGTGTCTGCACAGGATCCGGATCTCGGCAACCGCGGAGATGGATAAACCGCTGCTGTCTCCTGCAGGCTCCGTCTCAGCTTACCATATACACGCGCAGGATGACCTGTCGTGACCTCTACGCGTTTCGTACCAAGTACTTTCGTCAGAGGTACGTACAGCGTCATCCGCGCGTATATATAGGCGGCAACTGATTGAAGAAACCAGCCCCCTCAGAGAAACACCCTTACTTTGCCTAATTGCTATGCTGATTGAACACCTTGAAATAAGGTTACTAGGCAACGAGGGTGTTAGGGGC
>WSYH01013048.1:0-17735 GCA_036426205.1 Ascaphus truei
CTACTGCGTCGCAGCGCATTGCAGGCCCCTCTAACCTATCACTGATTCCGCAGCGCGCTGCAGGCCTCTCTAACCTCTACTGCTTCCATTGTTCGCATCTGCAGGCCCCTCTAACCTCTCACTGCTTCGCAGAGTGCGGCAGGCCCCTCTAAACCTCACCTGCTTCGCAGCGCGCTGCAGGCCTCTAACCTCTCACTGCGTAGGCAGCGCGCTTGCAGGCCCCTCTAACCTCTTCACTGCTTCGCACGTGCCCAGGCCCTCTAACCTCTCACTGCCTTCGCGCACGCTTGCAGGGCCCTCTAACGTTCACTGTTCTCAGCACGCATGCCGGCCCCTCTAACCTCTCAATGATTCTCAGCACGCTGCAGGGCCTCTCTAAACCTCTCATGCTTCTCAGCGCGCTGCAGGGCCCTCTACCTCTCACTGGCTTCGCAGCACGCTTGCAGGCCCCTCAAACCTTCTCACTGCTTCGCAGACGCTGCAGGCCCCTCAAACCTATCACTTGCTTTCGCAGAGCGGCTGCAGGGCCCCTTAACCCTCACTGCTTCTCAGCGCGCTGCAGGCCCCTCTAACCTTTCACTGCTTCGCAGCGCGCTGCAGGCCCTTCTACCTCTTATGCTTCGAGCGCGCTGCAGGCCTCTCTAACCTCTCACTGCTTTCGCAGCGCGCGGCAGGCCCCTCTTAACCTCTCACGTTCGCAGAGCGATGCAGGCCTCTTACCTCTCACTGCTTCGCAGCGCGGCTGCAGGCCCCTCTAACTCTTCACTGACTTTCGTCAGACGTGCAGGTCAGGCTCTACATCTCATAGACCTTCTGAGGTCCTGCGGCCTCAAGCTTTCACTGATTCGCAGACGATTCTGCGGCCCCTCTAACCTCTCACCTGTAGTCTAACAGCGCGCTGCAGGCCCCTCTACTCTCACTTGCTGTTCAGCTAGCGCTGCCAGGCACCAACCCTCTCGACCTCTCCACATGGCTGCGGCTGCAGGCGCCCTCTGACCTCTCACTGCTCTCACGCCGCGACAGGACCCTCTAACCTCTCCAATGCTTATACGCGCAGGCCACCTCTGCTCGGGTCAGGCCCCTCTAACCTCTCACTGATTCTCCAACGCACGCTCGCCAGGCCCCTACATACAGACACTCCTACCACTGCTTCTAGCACACGACGTGAACAGGGCAGTCCCCTCTAAACCTCCTCACTGCTTCGCAGCGCGCATTGCAGCCCCTCTAACCTCTCAATGCTTCTGCGCGACGGACACTGCAGCGCCCTCTAACCTTCTACGTTGCTTCGTTCCAGCGCGCTGCAGGCCCCTCAACCTCTCACTGCGTTCGACGCGCTGTGGCAGGCCCCTCTAACCTTCACTGCTTCGCAGGCGCTGCCAGGCCTCTAACCTCTCACTGCTTCTGCAGCGCGCTGCAGGCCCCTCTCAACCTCTCATCTTCGCAGCGAGCGCAGGCCCTCCCTTTCACTGCTTCGCAGCGCCGACTTGCAGGTACCCTCTAACACGTCTCACGTGGCTTACTCAGCACGCTGCAGGCCCCCTCAAATACCTCTCACTGCTTCCAGCACGCTGCAGAGGCCCTCTAACCTCTCACTGTTCTAGCCTGGCGCCCTACCGCTGAGCACTGCAGGCCCCCTAACCTCTGCACTGCTCGCAGCACGCGGCAGGCCCTCTTAACTCTCACTGCCTTCACAGCCGCTGCAGGCCTATCTAACATCTTAATGTTCTCAGCGCAACGCAGGCCCCTTCTAAACTCTCATGGCTTTGCAGGTGCTGCAGGCCCCCTTTAACCTCCACTGCTTCCGCAGCGCGCTGGCAGGCCCCTCTAACCTCTCAGGGCTTCTCAGCGCGCTGCAGGCCCCTTCTAAACCTGTCACTTGCCGCAGCACGCTGGGCAGGCCCCTCTTAAAACTCTCACTGCTTCGCAGCACGCTGCAGGCCCCTCTAACCTCTTAATGCCTTCTCAGAGCACATGCAGGGCCCCTCTATTCTAACCTCTCATTGCTTCAGCAGCACGATGCAGGCCCCTCTAACCTATCCACTGCTTTCAGCGCCTGCAGGCCCTTTCTAACCTCTCGCCTAGCCGCGCGCTGCAGGCCCTCTAACCTCTCACTGCTTCGCAGCGAGATGCAGGCCCCTCTAACTCTCATGCTTCGCAGCGCGCTGCAGGCCCCTCTAACCTCTCACTGCTTTCAGCGTGTTTGCAGGCCCCTCTAACCTCTCCACTGCTTCTCAGAGCGTTTTTGCAGGCCCCCCTAAGGCCACTCCAAGAAGGACAAGCGCGCTGAGCCGTGCGGACGCTCCGCGCTTGAAGTCCCGGCATCCTCAATAAGGATTTTTGTCTTTAGAGGGGGCTCACGCGAGCCGTCGAGGCGTGCTGAGTGAGTTGGATTGTTTCAGCCGACAGCCAAGCTGTTTTTCAGCGCGCTGTCGGCTGAAAACATCCAATCAGCGCGAAGCAGCATCAACGTAACGGGCACCGTGACGTTGGCGCCGTGAGGTTGGCGCCGTGACGTTTGACGACGGTGCGTCGGTGCCGATTGGGGCCCCAGCGAAGTCACTGGCCCCAGCCTCCCTTCGCGCCTCCCCCGCCTTCCCGATCGCGCCCGATGGTTCGCCTGCATGTGCATGAAATCCACAGGCTTCAGCGGCGAGCCCTCAGGTCCGCGCGGTTTCCAGCACTGCTCCCATCTTCTATGGACGCAGCCTAACTCTCACTCTGTTTTGCAGCGCGCTGCAGGCCCCCCTAACCTCCACGGTTTTGCGCGCGCTGCAGGCCCCCCAACCTCTCACTGCTTGGCAGCGCGGCTGCAGGCCCCTCAAACCTCTCACTGGGGAGGGAGAGAGAAGAGGAGTTCTTGGAGGCGTGGCCGGAGCCCTCATTGGCTGAATCGCCTAACGTGAAACGGAAGTCGCAAAAAAAAACAAAAATTCTCAATCTCTTCCCCCAAGCCGCCGGCCTCGCAAGCAGTTACAAGCGCGCCGGGAACCGTAGCTGGTGGTTTAAGCGAGTTTACAGTTTGATGGGATTCTAAGGTAATGGTTTTGGCCGCCGAGTGGTGCCGCCCACACATGAAACCTGCGCTGTAGCATTGTTAGCAGACATTGGGAGGCGATGGAGGCGGGGCGAAAGCGCGGCCAGGAAAAGTCACGGAGCGGGTCACATTATGGCTGTGAAAACCGACTCCACAAAAAGGGGTTCTCCTCGTCGTTGGACCCGCGCGGTCGTGACTCTATGGGCACCGCGACGGGACTCAGGTGGGTTTGTTTTGGCGCCTGCACGCCAATCGCAGTCACACCACTTAATCTTAGGCCTTACCTCTCACTGCTTCGCAGGAAGCGCTGCAGGCCCTCTAACCTTCACTGGTTCGCCACTGATTTGAGCCACCTGTGCTGAAAGCAGGATGGGGATTCCGTAAAAGCTTGCCTGTTGGGGCCCATTGAGGGACCGAGTTTCAAACCCCTGAGTGGGACAATGTATAAATGAAGTATGTATCCCACACGCCTTGGCCGCGTTATAGTGCTGCCGACGGACCGATGACATCACTTGCGCCGTCGCCATAGCAAAAAGTTGTATTTTGATTTTAGCGACGGATCGCGGCCACAAGGTCCAGTGACGTCATAAGGGGGGACAGGCCGCACAATTGATTGGTTAGAGACCGTCACCATGTGGCGACTACTCTAAAAAATCAAATTTACCTGTCTTCCAAAATTTTGGGTCTCTCATCGCCGTCACGGTATAATAAGCGCTTGCGACGGAGTAGATGTATTTGTTTCGGAGCGTCCGCAGTCGCCGTCGCAGGAGCACTATAAGCTCAGCCTTATAGGCCCGTGCCCTATAGTCCATCGATGGCGGACACGACGGGTGGGGCGCGTCTCGTAATGTCCGGCGACCATTTTTATGGTTCAAGTGGCCCGTCACGTGTAGCGACCAGCACGGCCCTTACCCTCGCCACCCTACGCAGGCACTCCGGGAATCCTCTACAAGAGGCGGCAAAGTGGGTCGTGTCTTACTAATAGAAAAACTGTAACCTTTTTTGGGTAAAACCTTTTGGCCCTTTATGTTAGGGAGATGTATAATCATATTTTTGTCTGTAGCAAGAAGAAAGCGTTGGGGGGGGGAGTCCTTTCAAAAAATCACTTTCCGATTAAACCCGTGGGGAATGGAAGGTTCGTCCCCCTGGAAAATGGTGGTTAATTGTAATCACATTTCCACCACATGTTGAGATGATTATTCCGTGGAACGGATTCGCCATTGTGCTGCAAATATTACACACTGTCTATTGATTAGGATATTTAAAGACCCCTTTTCATGCAGCAAGGCACTGGCTTTTACACACCCCCAATATACTGAACCTTGTGGGTGATTCGTACAAGGCACTGCAGAGGCATGAGGTGAGCAGTAAATCCGTTCAACAAGCCCAAAACACTTTATAATAAACAGGACCCAGGCAGGCAAACCAGTCACAACACTAAATATGAAAAACTGAGGGTATCCGCCCTCAAGGCGATATACGCAGGATGAAGGAGGGTTAAGTTCATGCAAGAATCACATAATGCGGTACCAAGAACCGTGTCGTGTCAGTGGATTAGACGGAACCACATACACTTGTCTATGTGGTGAAAAATGGACAATAGGTTACCGTAGTATGGCAACCTACGAAGCAAATAATGACTAGCAGTCAGAGCAGACGGACGTGGAAAAGAGGACAGTGTAGATAGCGGGCAGGAAGAGGGAAAGTTAATTGAGGAAGATCCCCCCCCGAAGCTAGACAGAGCCACTACGGGGAAGAACGGCAGTGAGCAGTATATATAAGAGAGACGGTAACTTGAGTATGACAGAGTGAAGTTTTGAATGGGAGAAGTAGCAGAAGGTGGCACTTTGTCAGGTGAAAGAGGTGGGTACCAGGACTAGATAGGGGGGGGTTGTTTGTCTGAGGGGGCGGCAGGGGGTAACGGATTGAGGATCCAAACCATAGGAATTGGGGCAGGCAGGCTGTATTCAGTGCCGCACAATTTCATATAATGTCTATCCATTTTCAAGCGATAATTAAAGAAATGGAAGCCGTACACCTGCAGACAAATATGCAGGTAGAGAGATGGAAACAGTAGCGGCAGGAGGTTAGAAAATCCCACACCTCCGCCCCCCGTTCTAGACAGTCCCATGACTTTACAGCGTAATGTCACCAAAAGCTGATGCTTTGAGTTTGATGGACCATGAAGGGCATTGTCAGTCACATCGGGGTTGTTTCGAGTGAACCTTTTATATCACGAATCGCTCAAATTCTCTTTCTGCACTGTTAAGGTCACGACACCATTAAATGCAGAACCACATACTGTTAACCATATACATATGCCCCTGATTATCCTATACTTCTATACCCTTTCTACTTCCCAGTTATACTGTACAACACTGTTTTGCAACCAGGGGTGATTGTATCAGGCAAATGTGGAGCGAAAAATGTGATAGCGTTTTCATCTTGCATCTTGCTCTCTGTGTCAGTGTATTAAAGCAGAGGGGGGCCAACTCCGGTCCTAAGCCCCCCCCCGTCCCTCCAACCAGGTCATTTTTTCAGAGATCCCAGCTTCAGCTCAGATGGCTGTATTCATCCCTGCATCATCACAGGTGGCTGCAATTGGAGGCTCAGCTTTTTCGAGCGAGCTTTGATTGGAGCCACCTGTGTAAGCTGGGATATCCTGAAAACCGACCTTCTGGGGGGGAGGCTTGATGCCCTGGCGTTGAGCATCCCTGTATTAAGGTCTTTGGCTCCACTTTGCGCAGTGGTGCGTCGGCTTTGCGGTTTTACGAGTTTTGTTGGAGGAGGTGTGCGTAACACACAGATTATATTGATATGTATCCAACTACTGCGAGTCGGTTTTCTCTCTGTATTTGCATGCATAAACAAAGCCGCCACGGTCGATTCCCGCAACCGGCTTCTGCGCCGACGTCACGACACGTAGCCCTCAAAAAGGGAAAACGAAACCGACCGCCGCCCAGCTTTGCTACAACACGAGCAGAAAGGAGGCCTGCACTCAACACAAAACTCTTTAAGGGTTGATACAACTCCCCTATATCAGGAGATTGCGTCCTCAGACCTAACAACAGGCCAGGTTTCAGGATATACTGTCTTCAGCACAGGTACTGAGCCACTGATTGAGCCACCTGTGCGGAAGCAGGGGATATCCTGAAAACCTGCCTGTGGTAGCCTCTTGAGGACCTGGAGTTGTACAGCTGCCGCCGTTTCTGTATTTGAAATTTTGTGTTGTCTGTCACATCCTGGAGCAAAACAGTTGGATTTCTAAGTCTCCCGTCTGCAGATCTTACTATTACAGAACAATACATGAAGTACATTCCAGCGCGAGTATCCGTGACGGAATCGCTTGGTACGTTTGGTCTTCCGATTACCTGCTTTTTAATGTGAATTTGTGTTTTAATTCTAACCTGTAGCCATTAACTACTGATTATACTAAAAAAGGTCAGCTTCAGATAGGTTCCGCTTTTTTAACCTCCTATGCTACTTGAACCCTTCTTGCTATAGATAGGCAGCTATTACTGTGGCAAATTCATTAACTGGACCCTGCAACTTTCAGGGGTTAAATCGTAACATGGCCCATTGAACTGCTTTAATAATCGGGTTACTCCAGTTGTTTGGCATATAGACCCCCCAGCTGTGAGCGAGCGGAATGCATCTATGTTTAACCGTTCCACTTGCCAAGGGGATGCTGTTTTGCAGGTCCAGTGGCACAATGGTTACAAACTTTTTGCAGCCAGCTGCATGCAGATCCTTTGCGCAGAAAAGGGAATTATAATCATGCCAATATTACATACGCCGTGTATTAATTGAAGTGTAGTAGTGCGCTGTTAATGCGTGCGGGGGTCACGGAGGTAGGTTTATATTTCTGATTTGACACGAGCATTTCAGTAATAAGGCCATTTAGCTGAAATTGATCTGTGGCCCTTCCCAAGGTCGGTATTCTTCAATATTACGCGGCACACCTTCAGGCGTTCATTTTAGTCTGTTTCTTATCATAAGTTTAATGCAGTTTATGGAAGCAGCCTCCACGGGCATCTCCCTGTCTCTGCCCAGGTAACGGAAAATACATTGTAATAATGATGCTGGTTTTATTCCACATGTTATTTGTTGCAGTGACTCTGATCTAGAAAGAAGGCAATGATTCGGCGCTCCAAAATGCTTTTTTTGGTTTTTTCTCTCTCCGCTTGTCATGGCCATGTGTGCCCACTGTGCCTTGAGAGATAAGATAGAAATTCTGACTGTCTTAATCAGGACGGAAGATGCACTTATGTGAGTTTAACCATGCAGCAAGCGATTAGAACCTCTCAAAACTACACGGATTTTAGATGACCCCAAATGAAGTTTTACTCAGCCATGCAACACCAATAAGTCCACTCTCTAACTTGTCCTGAGACACTTGTTACCTCTCCCACACTCTGTACTTTCTCTTAGCTCTCTGGACCTCCCTGCTCTATCGACACTCCCGACTCTCTGTTCCTCTCCTGGATGCTCGGTTCCTCTCCCTGACGCTCTGGTCCTCGCCTGGACGCTCTGTTTCCTCTCCGTGACGCCTTGGTCCTCTCCTGACTGCCTGTTCCTCCCTGAACGCTCTGTTCCTCCGTGACGCTCGTTCCTCTCCCTGACACGCTGGTTCCTCTCCCTGATGCTCTGTTCCTTCTCCGATGCTCCGATGCTTTCCTCTCCCTGATGCGCTGTTCCCTCTCCCTATACTTACTCATTACTCTCCCTGACTCTATTCTACTCTCCTGACTCTATTACCTCTCCCGACCTGTACTCTCCTGCCGACAATCTTTGGAACGCTGTCTGACTCTCTGGAACTCTCATTCACTCTCGTTATATCGAATCCCTGACTTTCTGGAACACTTTCCGGGACTCTTGCTGGAACTCTCCTTCACTCTCTGGAACGCTCCCTGACTCTTTGTACACCGCCCTGACTCTTGCTACAACTCCCTGATTCTTCTGCGACAACTCCCTGACTCTGGTACACTCCCTGGCCCCTGGAACCTTCTGAGTTTGAACACTCCAGTTTTTATAAACCGCTGAAACAACCCACATTTACTGATTGGGGTCACTTGAGATTGAAATCTCTGTGACACTCTCTCTGCGTTGACTGCTGGCGTCTTTCATGATTTCAGGAATGTTAACTCCTTGAAGTCAGAGGGCCAGTAAAACATTTGACCCGCTGGCTTTGGTTAGTGAAACTTTGCTCTAGCAATGACCTTGCACAGTAATATGCAAATACATACTTTAAGTTTAAACCTAGTTAATGTGAATGACCCTGAGCGATTCCACCATACAGATCAGGACCAAGCGCTTCAAAACGTTTTATCATAAAATTTCAGGAATGAAGGATCCAACGCTTCCACGTTTTTTAGTAAAGTAAATTTTATGTGCCACACAACGTTCGACATAAGCATCTTTCTCAAGTGACTAGGCTGCCCACACTGAGGATAAAACCGCAGTATATATTCCCTCATTGTCTGCGTTGGTAGGGATATATACTGGGTTTGATCCTCAGTTTGGTGAATGCCTAGTCACTGGAGAAAGACCTATTGGTCGAAAACGGTTGTTGGCACAATAAATTTACATTACTAAAAAAAACGTGGGAGTGCTGATCCTTCCTCCTGAGTATTGCCTTGGTTGAAGATATACCGAGACAGGCACTCCTTGAACCGAGCAGCACCGGTAATCTGTATACTATAATTATCTGTGGAGTGCCAGCAAAAACCCCTTTAAATATTAATAAAATCACACTGCACCAAAAATAATTTGACATCTTGTTTCTCCACCGTGGAAATAAGGATGAATATTTAACACATCACATGTCTGGGGGTCAGCGACAGGGCAAAGGGCCCCTTTTGTCTTCTGTTTTAATTCTTTCCTGGTTTGTGCTGAAATACCACAGTGGGGTTATTAATTCACTTTCACAGCTTTGTGAGTAGGAAAAGAAGCTGTCCGCTTTCGTGAAACTCTCCCTTCTCTCTCTGTACATCAGATGATATATTATTAGCTGAATGTTTATTATCTCTGTTCTGTCTGAGCCCTGTTACACTGAACGGGCTACGGGTAAAATGAATAAATAATTTCATGAAAAATACTACATTATAGTACAGCAATCCGCATCTGTAGACACAACAATGGTGTTGTGTGGAGGAGAGGTGATCACATCAGAAAAGGCCCCTTTACCGCCCCCCTCCTTAAAGGAGCATCCAGTAAATGTCCCCTTTTTTCAATACGGGTGGGAAGCAGGCGGCCTCGTAGCTGACCACATTCGTTTCAGTCCAGAGGTCCTTGGTTCCAAGATACTATGGGGGAATGTGCCGCTGGTACTTTGTGGATGTTTAAATCCCCACCTCGTCACGTCGGGCCGATCTAGGAGGCACGTCAAATTGAATGTCACGGCTCCTATAGCCTGCGTCATATAGAGGATTTAAACCTCTACGATCTTAGTCCCCTGGCAGGGGTGTAAACCCAGCGGCACTACCCCACAAATCTATCAGGAAGCAGGTGGTTCCCCAGAGCTAGGAGTAAAAAAAATGCAGTTCAGCTCCGGAGACCCGCTATCCTCCTACATGTAAAAAGGGGGAGGCAGGGGATTTGAAATTTTTTTATGTCGGGGGACTGGATCCTTTATGCCCGGGGGATCCCGCCAGATCATGTGGGCAAGTGGATGAGATAACCCGCCATCTTTTTGCTTTGGTCCATGCTTGGTTTCCTGTGCATGTCCTTGCAAAAAAGAGGAATAGTAAGGACTATATGGTCATGGAAGGTCAATCAGTCTACACCTGCATAATTGTGTCCATTTCAACCAAATTTGCAGGTTTAACCCCAAAGTTTCCAGCAAACTTTTTAAACTTATGGGGGAAATAATAAGGCGAAGCAAATGAACAAAGTTTGCATGTCTATTAATAATTATTTCTGCTCAGTCTAAAACACCCAGAGAGGAAGGAAACACCGTTAGGAAACAGGATTTCCAATGGAAAGGAATTGGACAACGTTAACTTAAAAAGATGGAGAAAGTCAGAATGGAACTTCAAAACTGACAGTGGCCAAGTCAATGGGTCCAGCGAAATGCATCCAAGGACACTAAAAGAGCTTAGGGTGTGGCGGCAAACCTACCCAACAGAACAGAACTATTTAGCCAGTACTATTCCAGGTGGAGTTCCAGAGACTAGGGAAGACACGGTGGTTCCACTACGAAAGTGGAACAGGGACAGAGGGGACAGGATACTACGAGGCCACGCAAGCCTGACACCAGTTAGTTAGGAAATGAACGGAACACGTGGATGAAAGAGAGAATTGTGGAATTTCTCAAATGTACAACTTACAAAAATCCATGGCAGCATAGGTTTTACTGGGGGGGCAATGTCGAAGAACAACTGATTTGTTAATGACTGGGTGACAAGGTTATAGATCAGTCGGCGGTCAGTATAGACATAACTTTTAGATTTTCGTAAGGCCCCTTGACAAACCGCCCACATAGAGACTGATTAAACAAGGTGCAGGGCTTTGGATTCGACCCGAAGTTAGTTGGACTGGATTACGGCATTGATTGGAGGGGTCTGTTGAGGAGGTACCATTCAGAAGAGGGAGGGTAACTATGGGATTGCCTCTGGGCTACTATGCACCCAGCTCTTCAACATCTTTATGAGGGACATTGTAACAGCGTTGAACGTGGACATTGTGTGCCTTTTTTCAGATGATACAAAGTATCTGCAACAGGGTCTGACACTTCAGAGAGGAGTAAAAACCGATAATGATTTAGCTAATTAGAGAGTGCTGGCAACTACAATTTCACTGCCAAAAGTGCAAAATCATGCACTCGGCTAACAAAAACTCCAAAGCAGGAATCAGGAATGAATGCACAATAATGTAACTGCTATAGCGAAGGGCCGGGGAGTCATTTTTAATTTTTCAGCAACTATGTACAGCTTGGCGGAGAGGGGCCCAGTGTAGTAGAGAAACTTTCAAACATAAGGGTTTTTAGCCTGTAACATTACAAAGGGAACCTATTTCAGGGAAAGGGAAATGCTAAAAAAGAGACCATTCTCTGAAGCTGGGAGATTGGAGGCCTCAGGGGAAAGCGAGGAGTCTTTTCATAGAAGGGGGTGGTGAATGCGGGAATAGCTGCAGCAAAGGGTGGTAGTAGAGGCTAATACAGTAAAGGGAAGTAAAATGATTGGGGTAGACATCCCTAAATTATCAAATAAGCCAACTGATAAGATAGGATCTGAGGTTTTTTCTCCCCACTACTGCGTCTCGTTTTACAACCTTCGCTTTACAATGAATGGCTTATCCAACATAGAATGCATACCTATGTCATTTTACAAACGCCAAAACGGGTATCCAACGCTCTTATACGACGGCTTTTGCAAAACGTTGTTATGTGTAGTGGTGTCATTAATACTACTAACACAAACACATTGAAAGTCCCCCCAGCGCCCTCGTAAGAGGCATATAATATAATATCTATTATACTATATAATATATATTTGTAACTATATATTTTATTATTTATTGATTATATATACTACAGTTAGGGCACTATTAATTTGTGTTGTGCTGCGTATCTTATTTTTGTCTGCGTAATATATTTTGTGTATTTAGTGTAAAAATGTCTTCCGAGGAACAGAACCTATTTAAGTTTAAACAATGGTCCTCTGGGAAAACGTGTTCGCTTTACAACGTTCGCTTTACAACGTTTGCTAATCCAACTCCATTTTGAGTAACGCATTGTTGATAACCGAGGACGCCTGTACAGGTTTAAAAAAGACAGACTAGGTGGGCAAATGGTTCTTACAGGCCGGCAATTTTCCATATGTTTATGCCTCTGATTTCCTCATATAATTAGTCGTTACTATTGAAAGCATTTTCATGCAATTGAGCCCATGGGAAATCAGGTTACACTTACAGAGAGAAAATCGCCCTTCCTCCCCTACTCTTGCATCATTAGAATCTTAACACCCTGTGCTGGAGGAGTGCGAAAGTCTTGGGAGCGCATGGACCGACCCCTCTGTGTTGTTTTGAATCTCCAAGTCACCTGGAGCCGCCCGGTTTTTTAATAAATGCAATGCCCAATTCCAGCAGAGAAACCCAAGAAAGCACACAATGTTATCACTACTACTCACCATCTTTGTTATTTCCCCCCCTCAAGACATCAGGGAAGGCCTCAGAGGTATATCACTTGACCCATTGAACTGAAGGGTTAATATCATGTTCCGGTAAATTGGCTCTTGTGAATAATAAGTTTGTCCTGGTCCCTGGCTGAGAATTGGGAAGTTTCCGCGTGTTTGTTTTATTGTTCAGTATGTGTTGTCTGCATACTTGGGGCTCTGGTTTGCGGGAGGCCTGTGTGGCTCTGGCCGCATTGTGACACCAGGGATTTTGTTTCCTAGGCCAGTGATCCTTTCCAGTGGGTTCTCTGGAGGGGTCTCCAAAGGTTTCACTCACAAACCTGGCGTACAGTGGCGGTATAGCGGTTCAGAGCCCGCGTGTGGGGGGGGCGGCGTACTTAGTACGTCTCCAACGCACCGTACTGTACGAGGTCAACGCAGAGTGGCCACCAACAGGGGGGGACAGTCGGGACAAGCAGTTCCCGGGACTGGTGCCTTCGGGGGGCCCGGCCCAGCCGTGCTGGAAGTTGGCCACGGCCAGAGGTCGGGCCCACATTCTTTGTCCCGAGCTTGCCGGTTCCTGACACAGGGGGGAAGGGGTGGGGGGGCACCAGAACCTTCGGTGTTCCTGATTCTACAGCCGGGGCTTATCCAAAGGGCTCCCAAAGATTCTCAAAAAAAAGCCGGCAATCAATGCTTTATACCACGCCACAAGGCCTTGTGGGGGGCGGGACTTGGAGTCTACTGCCAGTGATGCATGGGGAAGGGGGGGGGGGTTAGTAACAGTATGTGTCACATCTGAGTTGCAGTGTGTGGTTCCCCCCCAATCTCACGACACTATAATGGGGTAAGTCCCACAATTTGTTAGCAATAATCTGATTTTGTGGGCAATAAGATTATTAATTAGGGGTTCGAAGAACAAATATTTTCATATCGTGTTGTGCACCTGTAAAAAAAAATGGGGACCGCTGGTCCCTATGGCATCTGTGTGTAAGACCAGGGGTGCGCAAACTGGGGGGGGACGTCCGAATTTTTTTGGGGGGGCGCGCTAGCGGTTACAGAGGCTTTGCGTCTCCCCCCAAGGATAAAAATGAAATGCTCGGTGGATCGTGCGAGGCCTCTGTAACTCACTTACCTTGATCAGACAGCTTGGTGTGGACGTGTCGCCATGGCAACACACGTGACATCAAATGGACACCTCGTCGTCACGTAATGTCACGCTGACCCCACACGTCCATTTGATACAAGGTAGGGGGGCCGGAGCGCAGCAGTTGGGGAGAGAGCAGGCAGGGGGTCGCAGGACTAAAGTCTGCGCAGCCTGTAACTAGGACCCACAGGGGCGGTTGTAGCCGTGTGTTTTGTTTGTACTTCCTAGGTAGTCCTCGTGCTTTCTGTGCTAACAAAGTTTTGATTAAGACAAATAGATAAAACATCATAATTTCAGGAGCGCAGACAAAGGTTCACAGGCAGCAGTTGCTACTTATCCTATTCGTTCTTGATGAAGCGAATACCTCAGAACAGCGCTTGAACAATTTCTTCACGTCCCTTTTCCGTATTCAGTTGTAAACACGTCTTGCAACCCTGTTTAACATGCAATTTCATAATCCTCCACTGCTTCTCACACCCAGATCAAGCGTGGCTTCAGACTTATTTATCCTAAGTTTTGCTACCATCTAAAACCGCTTTCACGTTCTACTCCCCAATTCCAATCAACACCCGTAGAAAAAATGAAATGAAAGACAATGATCATAATAACCGTTTCACAGTCCTGAACCCCCAGCAAGAAATACTAACGTTTCTTTTATAACAGAAAATGAACAATGCTGTGCAAGTATGAGAATATTGGGTAAACGTAAATACTTTGTATATACAAGCAGGGCCCTCCGGGTTCATGCGGCGGCGTTCGCGTACTAAGGGCCCGCCGTTTATAGGATTTAACTCGTTCTGCAACCACAGCGGAACCAGCATTTTTACAGCCTGTGCGTCTTTTCATGCGCATTCCCCGGCGGAATCTTCTCATCGCCTTGTGCTAGCGCAACCCTACGTTTCTTGCGCTGCACGCCGGCGGCACAGCCTCGACTGAGAGAATGTGGTCCCCCTTCCCGTGCCGCCGTGATCAGTGTGGTTCGCCCAAAAAAACGGGGACGCAGAGTTAATTGCGTGGCTTGCTGTACATCGTTTTGTGTTTGGAGACTACAAATCAGTATTACACCAGTGTATTAGAGCTGCCTAAGGGCCAACCTGCATCAGATATGGTCGCAAAGTTGCGTTCCGTCCAACGTTACATTGCCATACTGGTAAGCTTTTAGCGAAGCTTTGCGATTCACGAACCCTCACTTGTTTTGGGTTGTAGTTTTGACTGTGTCTTTAGGGCGAAGTTGCATGCAAATTCCACTTTGCAAAAATTGGTCCCTGCCCTGGTACCACTCACGCTTGTCACGTGAGATTTATCACATGGCTCTGAGACGCAGCGCACGCAACACTATCACTCACGCTGTCACTCCGTGAGATTCTTATCACGTGGTTTGAGCATGAAAGCGCCCATCGCAGCCATATCCTCACGCTGTCCACCGGTGACCCTGATACTTATCACATGGTCTCTGAGACGCAGCGCAGCCAAATATCCCCTACGTGTGCCGATCGACCGTCGAGATTTAGCTATCACGTGTCCTCTGAGATTCGCCAGCCCGCAGGACCACATATCCTCCACACTGTTCACCGTGAGATTTTATCACGTGGTCTATGAGACGACCAGCCGCCCAGTGCACCATATCTCCCGCTGTCACCGTTGATGATTTTATCACATGCTCTGAGACTAGCGCTACCACCATATCCACATGCTGTCAACCGTGAGATTTATCACGTTGGCTTTGATACGCAGCGTTCAGCACATATCCAATTCACGCTGTTCATACCGTGAAGATTTATAAGGCCAGACCGCACCGCACATATCTCCACGGCCCAGTTTACACCTGCTCTGAGAACTCACGCCCCTAGCCACATATCTTCCCCTCACGCTGTCAACCAGTTGATGTATTTATACAAGCTGGCCTGAGACTCGCTCACAGTTCCCACCTGCCTGGATTTTACTCCATGTTCTACGCAACAGCACTCCTCACAGCCTCAACCGGTTCCACCTGAGACGAGCGGACATATCCTCACCTTCCCGTGGTATCTGCTCTGAAAGCGCTATCCTCGCTTCACGTGAGACATTGCCATGCGCGAGCAGCATCACATTCTCACGCTGTACAACCTTGAGATGTATTATCACCATGTGCTATGAGACGCACTCACGCCACCGAAAATCATCCTTCACGTCTGTCACATCGTGACGATTTTCCTGCTCTGAGCTCACGGCACCGCGCAGCACATATTCCTCACGCTGTCACCGTAGATTTGAGATTTATCACGTGGCTCTGAGACGCGCGCAGCACATTCCCCACGTGTCACCGTGAGATAGTTGATCACTCACTGGCTGCTGGAGACGCAGCGCAGCAGCACTCATCTCACTGCTGTGTCCACGTGAGATTTAATCACATGTGGCTCTGAGACCAGCGGCAGCACATTATCCTCACGCTGCAACCGTGTAGATTTGCAATACGTGGACTCTGATACGCGAGCAGCACATATCCTGCACGCATGGTCGAATACCGTGAGATTTATCACGATGGGCTCTGAGACCCAGCTCAGCAACATATCCTCACTGCTGGCACGTGAGATTATAATCACTTGGCTGGTAACGCAGCGCTGCACAATCCTCACGCTTGTCACCGTGAGATTTTATCACGTGGTCTCTGAGACGCAGCGCAGCACTATCCTCACGCTGTCAACGTGAGATTATCACGCTGGCTTGAACCAGCGCAGCACATATCCTCACGCTGTCACCCGTAGATTTTATCCCACAGCATGGCTTGCGACCAGTCGCTTAATGCTACATATCCTCAGCGCTGTCACCGTGAGTTTATCACATGTGTTTGAGAGTCGCAAGCCCATCAAATATCCTCACGCTGTCACCGTGAGATTTATCACTGGCTCTCTGAGACGCAGCAGCAGCACATATCCTCACGCTGTCACCGTGAGATTTATCACGTGGCTCTGAGACGCAGCGCAGCACATATCCTCACGCTGTCACCGTGAATTTACACACGTGGCCTCGACGACGCAGCGCCGCAGCACCATATCCTCACGCTGTCACCGTGAGATTATCACGTGGCTCGATGAGACGCAGCGCAGCACATATCCTCACGCTGTCACCGTGAGATTTATCACGTGGCCTTCTGAGACGCAGACGCAGCACAGATACCTGTCACGGCTGTCAACCGTGAGATTTATCACGTGGCTTGTGAGACGCAGAGCGGCTACACAATCCTCACGCTTCATCCGTAGATTTATCACGTGGCTCTGAGACGCAGCGCAGTAAATATCCTCACGTCTGTCCCACCTGTGAGTATTTATTCACTGGCTCTGAGACCACGCGGCAGCACAATACCTCAACCGCCTGTCACCGTGAGATTTATCACCTGGCTCTTGAGACGCAGCGCAGACACATATCCTCACGGCTGTCACCGTTGAGATTTATCACTGGCTTGAGACGCAGCGCATGCACATATCCTCACGCTGTTGTTCCACTCGTGTAGATGTTATCACATGGCTCTTGAGACGCGCGCCCACTGCAGAATCCGCTCACGCTGTCCACCGTCTAGGATTATCTCAATCGCTTTGAGACAGCGCAGCAAATCCTACCCACGCGTTCCACCTGGATTGAGATTTTATCACCTGGTCTGAGCCGCAGCGCCTAGCAACTATCTTCACCTGTCACCGTTGAGATACACAGGCTTGAGGGACGCAGTCGCTAGCACATTCCTCACTGGTCCACCGTGTGAGATTTATCCAATGGGCTGTGATACGCAGCGAGCACTATACCTCACTGCTGTCACACCGTGAGATTTATCACATGGCTCTGAGACGCCAGGCAGAACAATCCTCCCGCTGTCACCGTGGAGATTTCACATGGCTTCCTGGACGCAGCGCAGCACATATCCTCACGCTGTCACCGTGAGATTTATCACATGGCTCTGAGACGCAGCGCAGCACATATCCTCACGCTGTCACACGGAGAGTTTATCACACAACTGGCTCTGAGAGCGTCAGCGCAGACATATCTACCGCTGTCCACCGTGAGAATTTATCAACATGGGCTCCTGAGACTCAGCGGCCAGCACATAATCCTCACGCTGTCACCGTGGGATTTACACATGGCTCCGAGGACGCTAGCGCAGCACATATCTAACGCTGTTACCACCGGAGATTTATCACATGGCTCTGAGACGCAGCGCAGCACATATCCTCACGCTGTCACCGTGAGATTATCACATGGCTCTGAGACGCAGCGCAGCACATATCCTCACGCTGTCACCGTGAGTGAGATTTATCACATGGCTCGTGCAGACGCAAAAAGCGCAGCACCTATCCTTCACGCTGACTGGTTGGTCCTCTAACCTCTCACTGCTTCGCAGCACGCTGCAGGCCCCTCTAACCTCTCACTGCTTCGCAGCGCGCTGCAGGCCTCTCTAACCTCTCACTGCTTC
>WSYH01013049.1:0-17735 GCA_036426205.1 Ascaphus truei
GCTACATCTACTCTCTTTTGAGGTATTCAGTACTGAATAGAAAATAGATATGGGAGAACACTGCAAATATATGCATCTGAGGCACTATTGTTTAGTCAATAATGTACAAAAAGAAAGGTCCTGTGGAGAAAACTCAATTCAAAACTTTTTATTTGAGTTGCACCATAACAGTTCACAGTGTGTCATCGATCTATAAAATAATATCAGTCACAGGCTCTGTTAAGACCAGTTATGCTATTTATTGGGAGAGAGCGCTTGGGTGCAGCTTACAATTGAAGAATGGGGAGGAATATGGGTTCTCTATCCACACATGTTAAAGAAAATACATATAAAATATTAGATGAGGTGACACTTAACCCCCACTAAATTAAAGAAAATATATGCTACGGTGTCCGGTCTCTGTTGGAGAAATATTGGCCATTCTGGCACTATGATGCATGATGGTTATGCTCTCATTGCTAAATATTGGATTGGAGCAAAAATATTTTTTTTCAGATGTCTTTGGGATATATGTCACCTTAAACGTGTCTCTTTTCGCTGGGCAACCTTCCACGGGGAATGACCAATTCCAATAAATGTCAGCATCTATACACTTTTTAATTGCTGCTAAATGCATGCTAGGAGCTTTCTGGAAGAAGCCAGTTGCTCCTTCTTTAGATGTCATTTTCCAACGTACCTGGGACCTGCTGATGGTGATAATGAGGATGATGATCGTGACGGTGACAATGATGATTGTGATAATAATGACGATGATGGAGATAATTGTGTTGATGATGGTGATAATGATGGAAAAGCTCACTCGTTCAATAAAAGACTTAATGGGGTAATTCCATGTAATTTGGGCACCCTACTGTTGATAAACTTTTAGAAAAATGAATACATTTCTTAGCCAATAAACAATAGTAAATCAACTGTTTTTTTTCTTTAATTAGACCAAAAATCCCTCTGGAATGTTATAATGTTTTGCTTCCTTTGTATTCGGTTATCTTCTCTTTTCTTGTTTTATGCTCTCCTTTTTCTCTCTTCTCCTTTCTTCCAAAATGAATCTCTTCAGATACGTCTCACACATGTAATTTGACTTACCCGATGCATTTAATTTATTTGAATGCATCATGATTCTCTCCTACAGTATAATAAAACAACAAATAAAGGTGTATTTTCTCAATAAATAAGGTGCACTAAGGGAAGTACATCTATTAACCAAACACCGAGCGTGAAAAAAAGCCCCTAATTGTGTGCACTCAATATCATTGAGGTAATGGAATTTGTCAAATAGTTAAAATATAACTTTTAATAGGTAAGATTAGAATTCATGGGTCTTAAAAACAAAAGCGCAATTCATTAAAATTGTAGTGGGTCCCGTGGTCAGAGGGTTGTTTTTCAGGTGCAATACTACCCCTGTACCAGTAGTGAGTAGATTGCCATCAGCTGACCCCACTGGTTTGGCAGTTGATTAATTGGTTGATCTTGAACTCTTTGCTATTATCCCAGTTGGAAAACACTTTTGTGGGGTGCATAGATAGACACACTTTGCAGCATCAACATTTAAGAGTTTTTTGGGATCCATGTCTCTTTGATAGGCTCAATGAAGTAACTGTGGACTTGGGTGTCTTTCAGGTTATTAGCATGCCTACTGACCATGGTTGGGTAAGGTTTCGGTACCCTTCTCAAATCCTCATCTTCCATGACTATTGTCCAATGTTTAAGGATTGAGCTGACTCTTGCCATTGCCAGTTGGACGTGCCAATAAACATGTTTTGTTTTTTGTTCTGGAGTAGTGAGTGGGTGGTTTCTTCAACAGAAGTTCTGTTCGTGTATTCAATTTGTTTGTTTTGCATGCTCTTTTTATGCTATTCTTGCTATTATCACGTTTCAAGAAACTATCCCTCATTTCATCTGCCTGGGTCTGGAATTCTTGATCAGCCGAGCAGTGTCTATGACTTTTAGGAACTGCCCGACTGGTACGTTCATCAAATGTTTGGGATGGTGGCCGCCAGCCTGTAGAAGGCTATTGGTAGCTGTGTCCTTCTTGAACACAGTCGTATTGATATTGCCATCATCAACCCTTGAGATTCTCAAATCCAGGAAGTTCAGTGTCTCTTTATTAATCTCAAAGGTCAATTGTGGTTATATGTGTTCAGGATATTAATGAACTCATGTTAAAGATCAATCGGTCCCCGCCACAGTAGCAGGGTGTCATCTATGTAGCGGGACCACAATTTGATGTGTATTTTTCCATGGTGTCTTTAAAATCCCTACACTCCTCCCACCAACCTACTGTAAATACAGATTGGCGTATGTGGGGGCACAAGTGATCCACATTGCCTTGCCTTCTACCTGATGGTATAGTTTCTGATTGTGCAAAAGTACAAAATCATTGCGTTTTGTGTGATCAATCCCTCCATTTTTCAATAATTGAGAGACTGTTTTCAGGCCTAGTTCATGCGGAATGCTGGTATACAGTGCTTCGACATCCACTCCCACCAGAACTGGCTCCACTCCCACCAGAACTGGCTCTTTATAGCTATGCCATCAAGTCTATTCAGAGCATCCTTGGTGTCCTGAAGATATGATGGCAGAGATGTTATAACAGGTCTCAAGACTCCATCAACATAATCGAGATACTTGCATGTTCAGTTAGATTACCCAGACCTGAAATAATAGGGCTTCCTGGGGGGCAGAAGTTTATGCTGGTGTACTTTTGGGAGACTGTAGAATATTGCTATTCTAGGAATGTTCACCAGGATAAAGTTGTGTTCTTTTTTTGGTGATGACCTTATCTGCCAGACTAACCACAAGTATTGCAACCACTTTAGACCAAAAAGCTGCAGAGGGTTCTGTCTCCAGAACCATGAAGAATGATAGGTCCAAGAACAGTCTCAAATTCTCACTGACATACTCATTAAGAACAACACTGTTGCCCCCCCTACAGATTTCTAGTACTTCCATATTTTGGAATTTGTTCCAAATCCATGGTAACTAATTTAAAAAAAATGTGTATATTGGCACTTATGTCTGGTGAGGAGGTGAAATTAGTTTTGGGTTTTAAAACGATTCTGATATATTTATATACACGCTATGCATTGCTGGGTCTGTAACTACTAATATCCTGGCCACCTGCAACACTACCAGCATTGACCGATTGTCAGATCTTATCTTTCTTGGAAGAAACTCTATTGACTGCGTGTGCCTAAACAGGGATGCTGATGGCAATCTACAAACTACCGGTACAGGGGTAGTATTGCACCTAATAAACGTCCCTCTGACCATGGTCCCCACTCCGATTTCTATGAATTGAGCCTTTGCTTGTTTGTATGAGCCATGAATTCTAATTTCACCAATAAAAAGTTATTTTTTAACTAGCTGCCAAATTCCATTGCCTCAATATTGCGTGCACACCTTTAGGGGCTTGTAAATATATTACATTCAGACCATGAAACAGTCATATTTAAAATATATCCCAGGTCCCCAGTATGTTCAAAATTAATTCTTAAATTCCCAGTGTCTTTGGAGGGGCCACATAAAGTACTTACTTGTATCAATTTATGTGACAATTGGAAGTGTCACATACTGTAATTGTAGATATACTTATTACTGTACCAAATGTAGGACTAGATTGCACAGTTGCGTCAAATGTAGAAACAGTTTCTTACATCTGCTGTTAGAATGTGAGAAGGCAGAAAGTCACACCACCTTATGAGGGTGTTTGAAAGTAGATTGAAGGGAGAAGCATTGGCGCTCAGGGGTGCAGAATTTGATGGTGTCATGTCACTCCCCAAATCGCAAAAGGATGGGTAGACTTATTTGAGTTTCCGGGAGGGCTTCGAGAGGGTCTGGAGGGTTGGCGGTACGGGCCTAGTTTAAGGGGGGTTAAATAGACCCGTCGGTGGCGGCTCTTGGGGGGTGGGTGCTTGTTCTTGCCAGACTGGGAGCTGGGCCGTTTGAGCCCGGGGGGAGTACGAGTGGGCAAGGTCAGTTATCCATGACCTCGAGAGCCCGCTCGCGTAGGGGACACGAGGTCAGCGGTTCGAGGGCCGGCTGACCGTCCCCTCCCCCTCCTGTCAAAGGAGCACACTCTGGCAGGGAGTGCATTTACCCCATTAGGTTTTCTGTATAAATAAATAGCCGCGGCCATTTTACCTCCAGCTCCCGTTTCCTGTCTTTATTTGTACGTTGCATGTGGGTACAAGGCGGGGGAAGAGGGGAACCGCCTGGAACCTCCCTGGTCATGTGCATGAGAGAAGAACGTGTATCCCCTCTCTCCCAGATGGAGCTCTCTACATATGTCCGTCAATTGACTTTCTCTTAAACCCTTAGTAAGTGTAGCCGGGTCTCCTTTTCTGGATCGCCCTGATCGAGTGGACTTGTTCTCGAATGGTCTCTTGTTCAAGGACCTTGTTAAAGTCCCCCGCCAGAATTATATATCCTTTTGCTATTTTGTTTAAGGAAGTGAAAAAAGAGGTAAAGATGTTAGGGTCGTGTTCGCAAGGCGCGTACACGTTTGCTAAAGTAAGGTATTGGCCCCGTATGGTGCCTATCAAGATTATAAAACGTCCTTCCCCATCTCTTTTAACTTGTTCCACACAAAAAGGCAGTCTGTTATGGAATAAAATTGCAACTCCTCTTTTCTTAACTGAAGCTGATGACAGGAAATATTGGCGGAAGTTCTTATTGAAGTATTTTGGGAAACATGTTTTACTAAAGGGAGTTTCTTGTAATTGTATTATGTCAGGATTCTTCCTTTTGTAGTCTGTTAGCGCTAGCCGTCGCTTATTTGGGCTGTTGAAGCCTTTTACATTATGTGAGATAATGTTTATGGACATTGTGATGTGTAAGGTCATTCACTTACCTAGGGCACATTCCAACACCGACTACCCATTAGCTTCCAGGACCATGTGCAATGCCACCTTTCTCTCCATGGTGGTTTTATTATTTTGATCCATGTTGTCATCCAGGGCTTTTGACGTTTGTGTAGCTGTATCAGCTTCTTTTTGTTCCTCACCCTTGAGTCTAACTATTCGGTCTTTTCTTGGGAACCTCCTGTTTCTCCTTTAGGCTGAGTCCCCGCTGGCGCTGAGCGCCGGGTGTCATGTCATTTACGCGCGCGTGCGCGGGTGTGGGGTGGGGAGGGGGGAGGCATTGAGCGCGCTGGAAAGTTAGAAATTTTTGTTTACATAACCGCCGAGCACCGGTAAGCGTGTGTGCCTGCGCACGGGCGAGCGCGCATCGCATGAGCGGGGACTTACATATATCGATATATGTAAGTAACCGCGGCAAGCACCGCCCAATGAGCGCGCTCAGCGCTAGTGGGGACGCAGCCTTATTGTACTGGTACACTGACATTGGAGGATCTTGGTTCATCACAATTTCTTTCCACTGTACAGTAGCTGGTTGCCACCCATTAGATGTTTCCACACATACTATTTCCCCTTTATGTAATGGTCTTAGTGTTCAGACAGTAATATTGTTTCTTTTTTTTGTAGCCTTGTAAACTTTTTCAGTATGTCAGACGTTCAAGCAGAAGTATTTGTTGGCAATATTGTCTGTAGACGTTTTGCCATCAACAACTATATTTTACACCGATAACTTGTTTATTTCTCAGTGAGCAAAGCAAGATGTGGATCTATGGGTCTGGATAGACTTGAACAAGACATTTTCACAGTTTGCTTCATTCTTTCCGCAAATTCATCAGATTGAAGCTGTCCTGGGCTGAAATGTATGTATGTATGTACTATATGTATGTCTTTATTTATATAGCACCATTAATATACATAGCACGTCACAGTAGTAATACACGTGACAATCATATAAATAACAAATAATACAAATAACATATTCTGTTAATAAGTGCTTCAGACATAAAAATGGGTAATATAGAATCCCCATATTTGTCAGCTACAAGTTCCTTTGGGGTACAATATGTGGCAAACTTTGTTATGCGCAGCTGTTGTTTTGTCTGGTATCTTAAAAATTTCTGGACATTTAGAATGGAACGTCCATTCAAGTCAAATATCTGTAGAAATACAGAAATGTATTTTACAAGTGTAGAGCTCTATCCAAAGACTATCTATACAAACACCAAATCATGATACTGCTGCGGCCCCGTTTATTCTAAAACATCACCGCATTTTTCCTGGGTTTTTTCCGAATGCCACGCACTTCACCGGGAGCATGCTGCATTCATGTTGCGTTCTCAGCCGCGGGTCATGCGCGGTTGATGCGCGGTTCATGCGTTTATTGAGAATGGTTCGGATTTAATAGGTTGCAATTCTTCGCGTGTCCGCCAGATGGCAGATATTCATGAATTGTAATGCGCATGCGCTTCAGTAATGTGTCGACTTGCAGGTGTTTCGTTTAAAAAAGATACCACAGTGTGCTATTGTAAATTGGCCTTGAGACTGAAGGAAGAGGTTACAATAATGAATCAATTTAGGCTTTTCATATTAAAGAAAGACAAAGACTAGTTTCTGTTATTCTCCAGAGGCCCGCCACCATGAGTGTTCAAGTGCAGCCCGTTTTCCAAAAACCCGACAGAACTTTCGCGTATTTGATATGGGTCGCGATTAATGCAACAGATGATAAGATGGTAACAGTTGTTCAAATTTATCAGTATTTTATCGAAAACTATGACTTTTACAAATTTTCGCCAGCTCCTCATGTGTGGAAGCGTGCAATAAGGAAAAGGTTATGTAGCGATCCATGTTTTTATCGTATTGATCCCGAATTTATTGGAGGGTATTGGTATGTATCACCGGCTTTTTCCTGTATCTATGATCATGCAGACGGCAAAAGGCGAAAGGTCGTGTTAAAACCAACTAAGAAACGACAGTCGCTAGCAAGCAATGCGCCAGCAACAGCACCGGCTTCCAATACCGGTCCCACCGTCAGTGACAACCCTCGCTGTCAGTCCACGCACGGACACCTGCAGCCTGAGCCGGATTTCGCGTGCAGTTTGGAGCAAGCTTGCATGTTCCTAAGCGATTTCCAGCCTCATCAGCTGACTACAGGTGTAGTAGTCCCGCTGCCAACTGTCAACGTGTATGATCACGAATACTGGACTGGCAGTGGCCCTGCGCCGGCGCCAGCTGATTGGGAAATTCTATGGTGAGTAATGTTGCCTTTTTTTTTTATTTTGAAAATATCAATATCGGTGCGATTCAAAAGTAAAGCGATTCTCCTGTAAGCAATATCATTGGCTGAGCGGCTTCTACAGTACTGTCCTGCAGATACAGTACTGGACAATTGGTGGAACGCTAGGCGCATGCGCATTGGAACCTTCTTGAAACGCATATGCGTGTCATTACATCGACGGTAGGCGCATGCGCATGTGAACAGGAGACGCCCCCCGAGAAAATTATTGGTGGGACTGACTGGGAACTTCTTTAGGGGACTGACCATTACAGTAAAACTTTTCTTTTTGTTTTTCCTCAGAAAAGAATACGGCTAATGGAGGGATTTCGATGGTAATATCGCTTTGTGTAACAATGCCTGCACATTGCTGAATCGGATTTAAAAAATCACGTACCAGTCTACAGTTTAGTGGCCATTGTTATTGATTAGGATAGAATACCTGAAACAGTATGCTGATGTTTTCCGACCGTACAGTATACAATACTTTTTTATATACATGTAGCCAGGTCCCCCCTCGCGCACTCACCCCCTCCTTCCCCGTTGTAGCGCGCGGTGTGGATGTGCGGCCAGTTGCCATGACGCGGTCGGGCGGTTGCCGGGGACGCGATCGGGCCGGTTGCCGAGGCCGCGATCGCGTTGCTGGGGTCCCCGGCGGCCGGGAAGCAGGGCGCCGCCATGCCTAGTGCTGTTGCGCATGCGCAGATGCAGGAGACAGCGCGGGAGGCCCCAGATAGCTCGCGCATGCGCGAGAATAGACTGCCAGGACCCAGGGTGCATAGGGGCAGAGACACCTGACGCCAGGGAGCCAATAGGGCTGAGGGATTTGCCCGGGAAAGAAGAGATACTTTTCGCGGGGTTTTGCAGTCACGCAGGCAGTCAGGATCCGGACCAGCTAGGGGTAAGAGGTGGATGCAGGGGTCAGTGACCCTCTGCATTAGGCCAGCAGCCCCCAGGCCCCCAGTTAGGTCCTGAGCCACTTAATAGCTTGTGGAGTATAGGGACAGGCCCTAGATAGGGACACTGCCCCATTTATTGGTAGCTTAGTCAGGGACACAGTGCTAAAGCCGTGCGGCCCTGCGAGGTGGGTTCTGGGCTCAGAACACCATCAAAGACCCTGGGACTAAGGTGATATTATCCGCGCTGGAATTCACCCAACGCGGTGTGGAGGACAACGTCGGATCGGGCGGATCTCCAGTGATATCGCGGTACCCGTGGCTGGAGCCCGGGCAGGTAACCTGCAACTCACGTGCACCAACCAGGCCTATCACCAGACATAGTGGCTGCGCAGTCACACATACACATGCACAGTGGTATTTGACTTTGGGGGTGCGAGACATTTGGGTGGGGGTTACTGGACACGGGGTGGGATCACTCTATGGGAGGTTAGCGTCCGCCGTGACACCCAGAGTGGTTAGCGTCCGCCGTGGCGCATGAAGGTTGTGTTGATGTATGTAGATATAGTTGGTTATGCAGTAAAGCCAGTCCTGTTTTACATTCGTTCGCTTTGTGTGGTTGTTTCCTGTGAGGGCCTCCTCCCACTCCGTTGGGATCCCTCCCAGGTGGAGGCGTTGCACCTAGAGATGTATAAGATGTATGTACCCCAGGTTCCCCGTGGCGGAAGCTCAGCCCTCCTGTGAGCCAACAGGTAATGCACCACACCTGAGTAACCTTGCATGTTCCTACACCTCCACAGTATTATCTGCGAGTGGGTGGGGGAAAACCCGGTACATTTGGAGGCGCTGCTGAGATCAAGTCCTGGGGTGCCCTGTTCCGTTTTTTTTCTAAATTGCCCGATTCATTTTCATCATGTCCGTGCCGTCACCGCAGGATGTCCATGCCTGGGCCTTAGCGCACCAAGTATCCCCAAGACGCGCGGTTGCAGTCACCAGGGTAGCACTTGATACAGACTTATCTACAGTGCGCACGCAAGTAAGAAGTTGCCCGGGGTTGGCCACCGCCCGGGTGATAGACTATAAACTGGATGTTGCTGGCCGGGGGATCACCTGTCTCCTGTTCACCATGAGTGACATATGCTTAGAAACGGCCCCCCATGTATTAAACCTACCCGAGCCCTCCGCAGAGGACTGCCGCATGATCTACGCTGACTCTCAATCTCCTGAAGAAGCATCCAATAGTACTGGATTACACCCGAGCCAACGAGTGACCAGTACGCCTCACCGGGTGGACCCCCCTAGGGTCTCTTTCACCCCAAGCGGATTAGGAGGTACCGCCAGCTGGGCAAGGAGCCCGCTCATCCCACCCAACCCTGATCAACGGTCTGGCGGGACCCCAACCATGCCTAGCATAGGAACGGGGAGCAGTAGTCAGGCCCTTAGTGGGAATCTTGACGTGAACACTATAGCCTCCCAACTAGCAGAAGCTGTAACCATTTAGACGCAAGCACAGAACTACCGGAAACTCAAGGCTTTCTCTGGGATTCTGCCGACGGCCACGGGAGAAGAGGGGATCGAGGCATGGAGGGACCATACGCTTCAAATCATAGAGGAGTGGTCGTGTTCTGAAGCCAGCAAGAGACAAAGACTGGTCGAGTGCCTCCGAGGCCCCGCCGCTCGGTTAGTGCGGGCGCACCGGAGCGTGGAAGGAGAAGTTACTGCCCAGGAACTAGTGGAAATGCTAATTAAATCCTTTGCCAGAAAAGACGACGAAGATGAGCTACTGGCTCAATTCAAAGCCCTCCGACAACGTGAAGGACAAGATTTATCTGCCTTCGTTTGTGACCTACAGCTGTCCCTGGGCACCCTCCTGGACAAGCATATCATTTCCGCGGCCGAAGCGGACCGATACCGGTTCAAACAGCTACTCAAGGGGTCGTTGCCTGACCACAACATAGCTATAATGATGCGGGCCGCCCCGGTCGCGGCAGTATCCCCTAAATACGGGGAACTAATGGATTACATAAGAGACCATGAAGTGCAGCGCCATTTCCATGAATCAAAGAAACCCAAAACTACCCCCAAGAATGACCCTGTGGCCCCCTCGGCCCCAAAGAGTAAGAAACCTTCCACACCAGAGGAGGAAGCGACCCCCAAGTCGTCTGTTCGGGAAAGTCGTAGTTCTGAGCGGTCCTCATCCACGTATAAGGGTCGACCGGACCGCTGTGAGGTATCTTGCTACAACTGCGGGAAGAAGGGCCACATCTCGTACTATTGTCCGGAGAAGGAGGACCAACCGGAAGAAAAACCTCCAGACAGAAGAAGCACAGCCCGATCGATGGTATGCCGAGCCCAGACCGTCGAGCCTGAGGTGAACACCCCTCAGGGAACCACGGATTCCCCTGCTGACGCTGGCCCCAGTGAGGACGCCTCACCCGGTGAAGCTTGCAGTCAAGTGGGCCCCGCGGCCATCGTGCCCGTGGTAATAGAAGGGATATACGCCTCAGCTCTATTGGACACCGGGTCACAAGTGACCATAATATATCGCAAGTTCTATGACCAGCACTATCAACACTGCCCTCTGAGGCCGGCCGAACATATGAAGGTTAGGGGATTGAGTAATGAAGACTACCCCATTGATGGGATTGCAAGGGTCCAGCTGGACATACTCCAACTGAACACCGGCAAGAAGCACCCTATGCAGGTAGCGGCCATGGTATGCCCGGAGCCCCACGACCATTGCAAATACCCCATCATCTTGGGAACCAATGCGGACATAGTGCAGGCTATAATCCGAGCTTACTTGAAAGAGACCAACGAGTTGCCGCTGGCCGATTCGCTCCTAGACCCCATCTTACGAGAAGAGTGCCACCGGGTATATGCCTTGGAGCGTCATGGGGACCTCTACAATCGTCAATGAGGACTGACGACCATATTACCAGGGGGAGTGCAAAAGATGGCCATCTGGTGTTGTTATCCTGACCGAGACCAGAACGACCAACTGTTCTCGCTGGAGAGTGAGCCTGAAGAAGAGGTTCAGCGAGGGTATAGAGTACTACCCGAAGTGAGGGAATGGACGGCTAAGATCCCTATTCGAACCCACGTGTATGTGCAGAATCTCTCCCCCTTTCCGATGGAGTTTGATGTCGACCAGAAGTTGGGATGCATATATCCGGTCAGCCCGGTGGGAGCCACGCCTCAGGTGAAGGCGGCGGCCGCGCACGAGCGGATAGTCGATCTGGACTTCAATTTCGGCGAGTCGACGCTGTCCACAGAGTGGAAAGAGCGGTTGACCACCCAGTTGCTGCAACGACGACATGTGTTCTCCACGAGCGAGATGGATGTGGGGTGCAGCCGCAGTGCCCAACATACCATTCGGATGAGTGATGCCACTCCGTTCCGGGAACGTTCTCGTCGCCTTGCCCCTCGGGATGTGGACGATGTGAGGAACGCCATACAAGACATGGAAACCGCTGGGATTGTGACGGAATCACGAGGACCTTACGCGTCGCCCATAGTGGTGGTGCGGAAAAAGAACGGGTCCGTACGACTGTGTATCGACTACCGAACACTGAACAATCGCACGATCCCGGATCAATACAACCTTCCGCGCATTGAAGAGATCCTGAATGCGCTGAATGGGAGTCACTGGTTTAGCGTGCTTGACCTCCGATCAGGGTACTATCAGGTGCCCATGATGCCGGAAGACCAGGAGAAAACAGCTTTCGTCTGCCCCCTGGGGTTCTATCAATTCACCCGTATGCCCCAAGGTATATGTGGGGCGCCTGCTACGTTCCAAAGGTTGATGGAAAAGACTATCGGAGACATGATTCCCCGGGAGTGTCTGGTTTACCTGGACGACATCATTGTCTTCGGGAAGACCTTAGAAGAACACGAGGAGAGGCTGCTGAAGGTGATCGTCTTGGCCAAGAAGGGTTGAAGCTGTCACTCGACAAGTGTAGGTTTTGTGGGACACATCGTGTCTGCCCAGGGGATTGCTACTGATCCAGCCAAGGTAGAAGCTGTGGTGAACTGGCCGCGTCCCGATAATGTCACGGAACTGCGGTCCTTCCTCGGTTTCTGTGGGTATTACCGTCGGTTCGTGGAAGGGTACTCTAGTCGAGCTAAACCCCTGAACAATTTGCTGAAGATATACCCTGAAGATACTGGGAGAAAGGCCACGTCGGCCCGTCAACCGTTTGGCGATAAGTGGACTCCTGAGTGTGAACGGGCCTTCCTGAACTTGAAGAAAAGTCTGACTGAAGCACCAGTGCTTGCATATGCTGACCCAGAACAACCGTATGTCCTGCATGTGGATGCCAGTCTCAATGGACTGGGTGCTGTCCTGCATCAGAAGCACCCCGAAGGTCTTCGGCCTGTAGCCTACGTCAGCCGCAGTCTGACACCCAGTGAGCAGAGATACCCCGTCCACAAGTTGGAGTTTCTGGCTCTCAAGTGGGCGATCACCGAGAAGCTCCACGATTACTTGTACGGTGTCACCTTCGAGGTAAGGACGGATAACAATCCCCTCACGTACATCAATACGTCGGCCAAATTAGATGCAGCCGGCCACAGATGGCAGGCCGCCCTCAGTAACTACCGCTTCTCCTTGAAGTATAAGCCGGGGCCATTGAATATTGGGGCGGACGCCCTCTCCCGAAGGCCAGGACTATTCGCTACCCCCGATGACGAGGAATGGGAAGAACTTCCCGGTCCAGGAGTGCGGGCTATGTGTAAAACTGCAGCCATAGTTAATGACCAAGTGGCCTTCTCCGAGTTTCGAGTGGCCGACTCCTTGGGATGCCAGTCGCAGGCTGTCCCCGCCGCCTACTGCGACCCAAAAGGGATGCACCTCACGCATGACAAGGTGTTCCGTGGAAAGATCTGGTAGACTACCAAATTCAAGATCCGGTCGCTAGTATCATCCGGCACGCCGTTGAAAAGAGGAACCCAGCACTTCTGAAACGTGCGCCCAATGACTTGGTGGCCTTACTCATGCGAGAATGGGACAAATTTGAAATAGACAATTGCTTGCTCTATCGGGTGGTGCAATTCCAGTTCAACGCAAGACGTTGCCTACCAGAGCAGCTCCCATGGCCCATCTGAAGAGTTCTGGTCCAATGGACTTGATGTGTATGGACTTTTTATGTATCGAACCTGATAGCCGAGGTATCGGTAACGTGCTGGTCATCACGGACCATTTCACCCGATATGCACAGGCCTTCCCCACAAAAGACCAGAAGGCTATCACGGTCGCGAAAGTTCTATGGGAAAACCTCCACAGTATTATCTGCGAGTGGGTGGGGGAAAACCCGTTACATTTGGAGGCTCTGCTGAGAGCAAGTCCTGGGGTGCCCTGTTCCGTTTTTTTTCTAAATTGCCCGATTCATTTTCATCATGTCCGTGCCGTCACCGCAGGATGTCCATGCTTGGGCCTTAGCGCACCAAGTATCCCCAAGACGCGTGGTTGCAGTGACCAGGGTAGCACTTGATACAGACTTATCTACAGTGCGCACGCAAGTAAGAAGTTTCCCGGGGTTGGCCACCGCCCGGGTGATAGACTATAAACTGGATGTTGCTGGCCGGGGGATCACCTGTCTCCTGTTCACCATGAGTGACATATGCTTAGAAACGGCCCCCCATGTATTAAACCTACCCGAGCCCTCCGCAAAGGACTGCCGCATGATCTACGCTGACTCTCAATCTCCTGAAGAAGCGTCCACTAGTACTGGATTACACCCGAGCCAACGAGTGACCAGTACGCCTCACCGGGTGGACCCCCCTAGGGTCTCTTTCACCCCAAGCGGATTAGGAGGTACCGCCAGCTGGGCAAGGAGCCCGCTCATCCCACCCAACCCTGATCAACGGCCTGGCAGGACCCCAACCATGCCTAGCATAGGAACTGGGAGCAGTAGTTAGGCCCTTAGTTGGAATCTTGACGTGAACACGATAGCCTCCCAACTAGTAGAAGCTGTAACCATTTCAACGCAAGCACAGAACTACCGGAAACTCAAGGCCTTCTCTGGGATTCTGCCGACGCCCACGGGAGAAGAGGGGATCGAGGCATGGAGGGACCATACGCTTCAAATCATAGAGGAGTGGTCGTGTTCTGAAGCCAGCAAGAGACAAAGACTGGTCGAGTGCCTCCGAGGCCCCGCCGCTCGGTTAGTGCGGGCGCACCGGAGCGTGGAAGGAGAAGTTACTGCCCAGGAACTAGTGGAAATGCTAATTAAATCCTTTGCCAGAAAATACGACGAAGATGAGCTACTGGCTCAATTCAAAGCCCTCCGACAACGTGAAGGGCAAGAATTATCTGCCTTCGTTTGTGACCTACAGCTGTCCCTGGGCACCCTCCTGGACAAGCATATCATTTCCGCGGCCGAAGCGGACCGATACCGGTTCAAACAGCTACTCAAGGGGTCGTTGCCTGACCACAACATAGCTATAATGATGCGGGCCGCCCCGGTCACGGCAGTATCCCCTAAATACGGGGAACTAATGGATTACATAAGAGACCATGAAGTGCAGCGCCATTTCCATGAATCAAAGAAACCCAAAACTACCCCCAAGAATGACCCTCTGGCCCCCTCGGCCCCAAAGAGTAAGAAACCTTCCACACCAGAGGAGGAAGCGACCCCCAAGTCGTCTGTTCGGGAAAGTCGTAGTTCTGAGCGGTCCTCATCCACGTATAAGGGTCGACCGGACCGCCGTGAGGTATCTTGCTACAACTGCGGGAAGAAGGGCCACATCTCGTACTATTGTCCGGAGAAGGAGGACCAACCGGAAGAAAAACCTCCCGACAAAAGAAGCACAGCCCGATCGATGGTATGCCGAGCCCAGACCGTCGAGCCTGAGGTGAACACCCCTCAGGGAACCACGGATTCCCCTGATGACGCTGGCCCCAGTGAGGACGCCTCACGCGGTGAAGCTTGCAGTCAAGTGGGCCCCCCGGCCATCGTGCCCGTGGTAATAGAAGGGATATACGCCTCGGCTCTATTGGACACAGGGTCACAATTGACCATAATATATCGCAAGTTCTATGACCAGCACCTTCAACACTGCCCTCTGAGGCCGGCCGAACAAATGAAGGTTAGGGGATTGAGTAATGAAGACTACCCCATCGATGGGATTGCAAGGGTCCAGCTGGACATACTCCAACTGAACACCGACAAGAAGCACCCTATGCAGGTAGCGGCCATGGTATGCCCGGAGCCCCACGACCATTGCAAATATCCCATCATCTTGGGAACCAATGCGGACATAGTGCAGGCTATAATCCGAGCTTACTTGAAAGAGACCAACGAGTTGCCGCTGGCCGATTCGCTCCTAGACCCCATCTTACGAGAAGAGTGCCACCGGGTATATGTCTTGGAGCGTCATGGGGACCTCTACAATCGTCAATGAGGACTGACGACCATATTACCAGGGGGAGTGCAAAAGATGGCCGTCTGGTGTTGTTATCCTGACCGAGACCAGAACGACCAACTGTTCTCGCTGGAGAGTGAGCCTGAAGAAGAAGAGGTTCAGCGAGGGTATAGAGTACTACCCGAAGTGAGGGAATGGACGGCTAAGATCCCTATTCGAACCCACGTGTATGTGCAGAATCTCTCCCCCTTTCCGATGGAGTTTGATGTCGACCAGAAGTTGGGATGCATATATCCGGTCAGCCCGGTGGGAGCCACGCCTCAGGTGAAAGCGGCGGCCGCGCACGAGCGGATAGTCGATCTGGACTTCAATTTCGGCGAGTCGACGCTGTCCACAGAGTGGAAAGAGCGGTTGACCACCCAGTTGCTGCAACGGTGACATGTGTTCTCCACGAGCGAGATGGATGTGGGGTGCAGCCGCAGTGCCAAACATACCATTCGGATGAGTGATGCCACTCCGTTCCGGGAACGTTCTCATCGCTTTGCCCCTCGGGATGTGGACGATGTGAGGAACGCCATACAAGACATGGAAACCGCTGGGATTGTGACGGAATCACGAGGACCTTACGCGTCGCCCATAGTGGTGGTGCGGAAAAAGAACGGGTTCGTACGACTGTGTATCGACTACCGAACACTGAACAATCGCACGATCCCGGATCAATACAACCTTCCGCGCATTGAAGAGATCCTGAATGCGCTGAATGGGAGTCACTGGTTTAGCGTGCTTGACCTCCGATCAGGGTACTATCAGGTGCCCATGACGCCGGAAGACCAGGAGAAAACAGCTTTCGTCTGCAACCTGGGATTCTATCAATTCACCCGTATGCCCCAAGGTATATGTGGGGCGCCTGCTACGTTCCAAAGGTTGATGGAAAAGACTATCGGAGACATGATTCCCCGGGAGTGTCTGGTGTACCTGGACGATATCATCGTCTTCAGAAGGACTCTGGAAGAGCACAAAGAGCGATTGTTTAAGGTGATCGACCGCCTGGGGAACGAAGGGTTGAAATTATCCCTAGACATGTGCCGATTTTGCCATACCTCGGTGACCTACGTGGGGCACATCGTGTCTGCCAAAGGGATCGCCACCGACCCTGCCAAGGTAGAGGCCGTGGTGAACTGGCCTCGCCCAGAGAACGTCACAGAGCTGCGATCCTTCCTGGGGTTCTGTGGGTATTACCGCCGCTTCGTGGAAGGGTACTCGAGCAAGGCTAAACCCTTGAACAATCTGTTGAAGATATACCCTTCCGAGACCGGGAGGAAGGCTGTATCAGCCCGCCAACCGTTCGGTGACAAATGGACCTCTGAGTGTGAGCAGGCCTTCCTGAAGCTGAAGAAGTGTCTGACCGAAGCGCCTGTACTTGCTTATGCGGATCCCGAACAGCCATACATCCTGCATGTGGATGCCAGTCTAAATGGACTAGGCGCCGTCCTGCACCAGAAGCACCCGGAGGGCCTACAGCCGGTAGCTTACATCAGCCGCAGCTTGACACCCAGTGAGCAGAGATACCCCGTCCACAAGTTGGAGTTTCTGGCTCTCAAGTGGGCGATCACCGAGAAGCTCCACGATTACTTGTACGGTGTCACCTTCGAGGTAAGGACGGATAACAATCCCCTCATGTACATCAATACGTCGGCCAAATTAGATGCAGCCGGCCACAGATGGCAGGCCGCCCTCAGTAACTACCGCTTCTCCTTGAAGTATAAGCCGGGGCCATTGAATATTGGGGCGGACGCCCTCTCCCGAAGGCCAGGACTACTCGCTACCCCCGATGACGAGGAATGGGAAGAACTTCCCGGCCCCGGAGTGCGGGCTATGTGTAAAACTGCAGCCATAGTTAATGACCAAGTGGCCTTCTCCGAGTTACGAGTGGCCGACTCCTTGGGATGCCAGTCGCAGGCTGTCCCCGCCGCCTACTGCGACCCAAAAGGGATGCACCTCACGCATGACAAGGTGTTCCGGTGGAAAGATCTGGTAGACTACCAAAGTCGAGATCCGGTCGCTAGTATCATCCGGCACGCCGTTGAAAAGAGGAACCCAGCCCTTCTGAAACGTGCGCCCAATGACTTGGTGGCCTTACTCATGCGAGAATGGGACAAATTTGAAATGGACAATTGTTTGCTCTATCGGGTGGTGCAATACCACAACCACCCGGATAGGAGACAACTAGTCCTACCTAAGAACTTACAATACCTGGTGTTGAAGTCCCTACACGATGAACACGGGCATCTCGGTGTAGAGAAGACTTTTGGGCTAGTCCGAGACCGGTTCTTCTGGCCCAAGATG
>WSYH01013050.1:0-17733 GCA_036426205.1 Ascaphus truei
GTTTTTATTTTAAGGTACAACCGCTCCCCTGGTTTTTCCTGATCATAACGTCTCCAGAGCACCAGGCCTGCACCAAATGGGCCGGAGGGCCAAATATGGTGATCCTCCCACATGCCCATGAATATGTTGGCATAACTTGGTGCAAACCTATTGCCCATCGCCGTGCCGCATATCTGGAGGAAGTATTGATCATCATAGCAAAAATAGTTGTCAATATAAACTGAATCCCCTCAAGGATAAACTTTCTGCAACACTTAAGTTGTGATCTTTGAATTTGAATGCATTAGTGGCTTGCTCCATATCTTTCATCACCAATTCGGAAAAGGTATCTATAAAGTTCCCACGTATGGCCTTTGGATTAAAATAATGAAGGATTCTTAAATGGAGTAAGAGGCGTAGATCTTACATTATCCACAGAATTGTTAGGGGCAGTTATAGTTCTACTAACTGCATGTTACGCCGGTACTGCACGCAGACCAGACCCGTCCCTTCTACTGAGGTGAGGAACGTATATGGGCACGCACCCGCAGTAAAAGGAGCGTGTCCGGAGTGTGGTGTTTTAGGCGTTGCCAGGCCAGGTGGTGTTAGCTAGCAATACTTGCCGGTACTGCTGAAGAAGTGCCGTCGTCGTTGCCGTTTAGCCAAGGTCAGGGATTGGAGAATTCCGGAAGGTCGTTTTCCAAGCAAGGGTCGAGAGCCAGAGATAGACGTCCGCCAAGCCAAGTCGTAACCTGAGAGAAATAAGAGAGAGAATGCCAGAGTAGTAATCCTAGTGGAAACTATGCTGAGCAATGAGTGAGTGGGAGGATAGGCAATATAAAGTGCGGCTGACCAATCAGAAGTGGAGGCAGGCGTGGAGGAGTGCGTGGAGCTATCTTGGATAGGTCCACTTGATTGGCAGGCAGGTGAGGGCTCTTATTTTGGCAGGAGGTCCTGTTCGTCTGCAGGGGGCGTGGTTTCACTGCTAGAGCAGTGAATAAATTATCTTCACCTGGTGCGCGCTGTTCACGCGCGCGGCCGGGACACACGGCAGCCGCATGGGAGAGGGAAGAGCTAGCAGGAGAGAGAGACCGCTGGGGAGACGGGGAACCCCCAGAGCAGCAGGGGGTAAGTGGCGCCAGCGAGGAGCACGTACCTCAGCAGCGGTAGGTAAGGAAGATGAGGAGGGGCCGGGCCGCGGGCGCCGCGATCCCTGACTCCTCACACTGCATCTTTAACGAAGTACTTTTTAAGTGTCAACCTTCTTATGAATTTTTGTACGTCAATATATAAATTGAACATATTGGGACTCTGTGATGGAGCAAAATGCAGACCCTTCGATAAGACCCTATTTTCAACTTCTGTTTGGTATTAACTGATGTAAAAAATATTATTCCTTTTTACCTTTTTTCTCCCCAATTCTTGTTTTTTTCGATTTTCTGTTTTCCTCCTCTTTTCCCTCTGAATCCACGGTTCTTTTCCTTCTGATTGGCCGTAGTGTACCCTGTCTCCATGTGGGATTGTTTATCCCATCTATTCTTTCTATTAAGGGATCTTGATCCCCGTGTTGATCTAAAAAAAGAAAAGGATATTCTCGATGATGATCATTTGGCCCTAACCTTGGGCCCCGTGGTCTATCATCAAATATATTATCCGAGTACCTTCTAGAATGGTCATAGTGCCTGTCTCTGCCATATTGACCATACCTTCTATATAAATCATTAGATCTCTCGTTCGGATGATATTTAGAATTAGGAATATTTCTAGAACGGTCTTGTATTTGAAAAACAGGGACATCTTTATCTCGACTTTTATAATCCTTTTTATATGAACCCTTTCTTTTTTGGGGGATCACGTTTATTGGTGTTTAATTTATTTTTGGAGTACAGCCTTCTATATTTTCAACTAATCTTTCCCCAGTGGATAAAACTAGTTTCTCTGTTTTCCAGTTCCTCTGTATGTTGTCCTCATAATCCTCCTTTTTTTTTTTTTTTAATCTCTATTAAACTGTTTTTTTATCTTGGTATGTATCACTTCTTTGTCTACTTTCTCTATTCTCTGTAGTGTTTTCTCTTCCAATGCCTTATATTCTTCTAATTCAAGAAAAGGCTCCAACTGTTCATTAAGTTTTTTTACAATCTCCTCATCAATTTTCTCCATCGAATTCAACCCGTCGAATTAACAATTGCATCAGTCCAAAAGAACAAGTGTCTAAAAGAATGTTCCAATCTTTGATAAATGTCTCATCTTCCAGATCTAGTGTAGGTGACTTCAAAATCCTAAGCCCTCTAGGGATTCTCTTCCTTTCAAAATAAGTTTTCAGTGATATAGTTTCCCAGCGCTGTTTCAACTCACAAATGAGAAGTTTCTCTAATTTACTGTATTAAAATGAGTCTCCAGATTTTCTGTATCTATCTCTATGCTTTCTGGCTCTGCATCTTCTCTAAATAGTTCTTCTAAATTCATGCCTCTTAAGGCTCTGCACCAAGGACTTTGTGTTCTCTTATTGTTATAATATTCTGACAAGTCTTTTTGGATAAGACTTGCTGTTTAGTTCTTTGGCTGCCAATCCCGTTCATTTGTATGTGATCTGTGGGATTTTAGCAACATATGTTATAATCATTTGTATGTTTGCGGTTTTGTTATTGTGGTATAATTTGTACACAATCACTTTGGGTATTCATATATGGTTGTAGTTAGTGCCTCGCCCACTATCACATAATTTATTTATTATTGTGGTTCTAATAGAATGTTTAGTTAATATATGCGCTAGTTTTTGGTAAATTTAGGTGTATGCTGCACAGGGCGTTAGCCCACGAGGTTCAATCACTTGTGAATATTGTTACCAATCACTTAGCACTAGTTGGATTTTGTAGTCAATCTTTTCTTCCAAGAAAAGAGATATTAGAGCTAGTTAGCTCCTACTGTGTTGGTAATTTATTAATTCCAACATTTATAATAGGTAAGAGCGCTTTTTTGGTATAATTTTCACTTATATTGTCACGTTTTTATCCATTTATACTTAAGCAGCCTACCATTAGATTATTATCGCATTATGCTCTAAGAGCGGGGGTGCGCGCACGCGCTGCTGCCAAGACCGAGGGCTGTGTAGCAGCAGGTAAGGAGGGAACACGTTGCAAAGGACGTGTTCCCCGATTCCTTACACTAACATCTAGAATGTACAGAGGCGTGATCGGTTCAGGTAAAGACTATGAACAGAAGCCAAGTTTCATGACTCAATGGGAGTCAAATCTGGACAAGACCCTAGAAGACGAGGACTGGACAGAGATTTTTAATGCAGTGGCCAAAAGTTGCATATGTACGACAATGAAGGAGAACGCATATAAGGTATTAATGAGGTAGTACCTCACTCCAGTAAAACTGTCTAAATTTGTCCCGTGTTACTGCCCCTTGTTCCCTAGGCAATGTGGAGAGCCTGACGACTTGTTGCACATGCTGTGGCCCTGTCCCCGAATAGCCCCTTTTTGGGAACAAATTAGAAATTGTCTACGGAGGATCTTGGCCCTCTAAATTTAGACTGAATCCCTGGCTGTACTTGTTAAACAAACCAGCGCAAGAGCTATCCAGAGCGGAGAATAAATGAATTGCTCATTTTGCGACATCTGTGAGGTGCGAGATCGCAGCATTGTGGAACCAAAACACAATTCCATCCATTGAAAAGATTCGGAACAGAATTTGGTTTGTATGCCAGATGGAAAACTTGACAAGTTTAGTTAACGACACAAGACCACATTTCCAAAAGGTCTGGCTACCTTGGTTGACTCAGACAGATATCCAAGTGGTGAGCAGTGCCACCGTGTGGCTATGACAGGATTAAGTGCGTTCTCCTTCAGTCGTAAGTAACGGGTAAGGGAATGGGACGGAATGGTCTAGTTTAAGCTCCACACAGAGACAGACATGGGGTCATCATCACACAGGGATAGGCCTGGTTATTAGAGTGGGAGATGCGTCAGAGAACCCCCTGGACAGAAGACAAAGCGCAGTGCCCGCCAAGAGATGAGACACGAAGAAGCTGGCAGCTCTGCTTCCCCCCTCCGCCCTTTCTTCCCTACCCATGGTGATGTTTTATGTGTTTGTGTGCCAGGAGGCAGGGATGGGGCGTTTATATAAGAGAGCGCAGGTAACAAAATGTACAAATGCTGGTTATGCTTTTTGGAAAAAAGAACAATAAATTTGGAAGTTGAGAAAAAGAAAAAAAAACTTAAGTCTTTCTGATATGGGAAATTTAGTTACAAAATAAGCGGAGGGGAAAGAGGAGGGGACAGGTAGGGAAATCCACTGCGGCAACAGTCACTGAGAAAACTGGGTGCTGGGGCTAATGTTCGATATGTACTAAACCTTGTAAGAGAACAAAGGAAAAAGAGGCGCCCCTATTGTAGCACTCCTAGTACTGGAATGGTGATATGTTTAAAATCAAACTTTAATAAGTATCAATAATATAAAATAATGTTGGACAAACCAACAATAACACACAGAGCGAATAAAATTCAAATACTGGTACGGTCAACTCCTCCTGTGCTGATATATGGAGAAGTGGATACCCCGCCTGGTGGCGATGTATGATGCAAATAAGAGCTAATCTAAGAAAAGTGAGCAGTAACAGGGTTAGAAACACATCTTGCTAACCCTAAGGGGTTTTAACCCTGATACTAAGGGATTCCCTTGGGGTTACAAGACGTGTGTCTAACCCTGTTACTGCTGACTTTTCTGTTTGTCATATTGCTGACTTAATGTATAGTTTTGGGGATTTCCCTTGGAGCTAGCAAGATGTGTCTCTAGCATTGTCTTAGATTGTTCTGCTTCATTGATACTAGATTGATTCTCTACAATAGTGTGATTTATTTGAGACTGTTCTTAACATTACTGTTTATAACTTTACCAAGGCTTTCCGGTTAATACTTGATAGGTATTGATTGGTTGACTTGCAGTTATCATATTTTCTAATAGTGTTCCTCCTTTTAGATTCATACAGTACAGTATGCGTGTCATTGGGAATTACAGTTACTACTGTACAGTAAATTATATTTACCTTCATTATAAACCTTGTCAATCGGGTGGAGATGACCCAATGTCAGGGGTATACTGTGCGTAGCTGCTCGTGTCAACCATGTAGTCGGGATGCAGGCTGATAGTTTGGTCCCTGCTGATGATATTGCGACAGGTAGCCAGACGGAGCCATACAGGTATAATCAGATTTATGTTGGTACTCCGGTAAGGGGTTTTCAATGCCGGTTGGTCCGTAATGGTGGTACAGTAGTATTGGTATGGCAGGTACTCTGGCTGGTAAAACTGTGGTTGCACATTATAGGCTCGGGAAGTACGATTATTCAATCTATGGGTCCCAATCTTTCTCCCTTTTGAAGTTGCCATTATCAAATATACCCACAAAAGATGGGTGTAGTGACAAACAACCTCAACACTAAGAATAAACGGTTTATAGGCCCCTTCAAAGACATTATTTGGAGGGTTCTGGAAGACTCAGGGGGCGTGGCTAAGGTTTTCAACAAAAGAATATATTGAATGTAAGATATCATTGGCCTAACAACTATTTTGCAAGAATAACAAATACAGACCATACATACATAGATATAAACAACCACAGTGTATCATATGTCAGGGGGGTAAGACATTTTCTGGGGGAGGCGTGGTGCTTACAGAGGCCCCGCGCTCTTCCCCAAAGCATTTAAATTAAATGCCGGAGGAGCGCATGTGAGGCCTTTGAAAGTCCCTTACCGGGTCTATGTCAGCTTCTGGCGATGCGTAGACATGGCAACGCAGCATCAAATGATGCCACAGGGTCACATGGCGCGACTTCACATGACATTGTGACGTCAGAAAACACCGGAAAATGGGGAAGGGGGCGAGAGCAGATGGGGAGAGCAGGTAGGGGGGCGTAGACGGAAAAGTTTGAGTATGTCTGATTACAACTTACCCGCACTCATACAAGAAAATTATGAAAAAATGTTATCTATAGTTATATTTTTTAGAAATAGAAAAATGCATACGAAGTATAAAAAAAACTAATAAATAATTTGAAAAATGACAGACATAGACAAACAATTATCTCCAGAACTGTGCCTTTCCTAGCATAGAAGAAACGCTAACATGTACGAGGATGAGAAGGGCAACACCACAAAAAAAAAATGCCAAAAAAAAAATGACCAAATCATAGGGTACACATCACAAAGCATCTATTAATATGCAAAAAGTGCAAAAATGTCAGTCAAGAAGGGGGGAAACGTTTCAGGATCTGACATCCTTTCTTCCGGCCCCTCCCCACGTATAAAACCGCAGTACTTCCCTTATGATGTGTCCCATCTCAGTAGTTTGAAACTCGAAATTGACAGTCACACTCGGCTCATCTGGACCTCTTATTCCCATGTGTAGAGTAATGTTAGCCGCCGCAAAGAACTAATATTGCTGCAGGGCATCTGTCATCATCCACATCCACCGACTGATCTACATCTCACGATAATCAGGACAATTCAACGAGAGCCCACCAAGGTAGGACAGCGGCCTGGTTACTGTAAGTTGTTATGACTACTCAAACCAGGAAGTAAACAATCTAATTATTCATCCAGCGGGAACTCCGATCACAGGTAGGATACATAGAGTAATATAAATGGAAAGATATTAGTCCAATGTGATATCAATATACAATAACGATACATGGATTAACTCATACAGCTATCTAATCTTCGAGAAGCTGTATTTTATTAATACAGATGTAAAAAAAGAGCAGGGATAGCACTCAAATTGAGTCAGAATGATAATATGCAAGATGCACAGGGGAACAATGAGGACCCTATTTCCTCCAAAAGTCTAAAAGGAAAAAGAGGGGTGAGTTCCCAGCACTCGCTGACTAATAGAAATAAAAAAGATTGGATAGAGGATATGCCAAAGAAAATGTAATAAATGGATATATCGAATGAAGCAAAAAGTGTACAACTTGGATCATTCAACACACAAAAGTACCAAATCATAAAGGCAAAAAAGAAACTCATAGTGAATGGGGAAAAGGAGATAACACAGGGAAAGGGAGGGGGGACAATGGAAACCACAAAGGGGAGGAGGGGAAAGGATGGGATGGGACAGGGAAAAATAGGGGGGCATCGTTTCAGGGCAATGGCCCCTTCATCAGGCCCATTCCCAGAGGTCCAAATGACCAGAGGTACTACCCTATACCCTGTGTAAATAACAAACGCAAAACCCAAATGAGAGTAACAGTCAACAGAAGTTCGTAATGAGCAGACTATCAGAGCAAACAAAGTCTCATAATAATATGCCAAAAGCAATTATCCAAAGCGTTCAGCAATGTGAGAGGAGAGAGAGGATATATTATATACTGCACTTGGTTCAGCCGTTCTGATGATCCAGAAGTTCCTCTCTGCATTCCCTCCTGTTATGCCTGCATCCCTATAATATAGGGAAGTACCTCTAGTCATTTGAACCTCTGGGAAGGGGCCATTGCCCTGACACTATACCCCCTCCTATTTTTTCCTGTCCCACCCATCCTAAACTATTGTACATGTTGTACCAAATTAATTTTCTCCAAAAAACGGACTCATCAATCACGTGAGGAATCAGATAAATGCCCATGTGGGAGAATAGAGGTGGGTGAATGACTGACGGTGTGTAGGAGAGGAATCCCAAACAAGGTCTCAAGGCAAAGTTTGTGCAATTCAATGCACATCAGTGCCAGCTGAGTACAGAGTCCAAGAGCGGAGGGTAGAAGCGCATCAAGGAGACCTATGTAGGAGAGGGACACACACAAAGAATGCAAATTAGACCCAATATGCCAGGGATACCAAAGGACTATCCGATGGTACAAGGTATCCAAACTGGAACAACGAGATCAAACTCAACCCACAAAAGGTACATGTCCTCGTCCATCCCACATCAGGTTGCCATGGCGATGCATCGCACGAAGTCACGGTAAGTGAGGCATGTGCTCCTCGGCATTTAAGGCCTCTGTATTTTTTTATTTTTGACCCTTGTCTTTGTCGATAACAATATTGATGGATGCAAAAAAATGTTTAGAAATTCATATTCTTATTCTTGGCCTCAAACGCACACATCTTGGATTAATCCCTGTTTTTAGATTTGACCCCAAACTATCCCTGTAATTTGCTCCCTCAGACCAGAAGAGATTGTGTCATACTAAATATACACTAAGCAATCTTGTATCATAAGAAACCTTCCCGTGCTAGAAGTCACCTTCATATCAATGGGCTGTATGGTGTCTTCCAGCTCCGCAAGGTAGGTGTATGAATGTTGCTGCTGCTGAGCTCGGGAGCCGCCGGGTCACTGCTATGTGGGGGTGCTGCCGGGTCAGGGACAGCAAGTGAGAGCTGTCCCAGCTCTCCCTCTGGCGGCCGCGATACCCCTGAGGGGTGCTCGCGGAACCCCGGTTGAAAACCACTGTACTAAGCAGTCCTCTACCATAAGAAACCTTCCAATGATAGAAGACTCCTTAATGTCCATGTGCTGTATGGTGTCTTCCAGTTCCGTAAGGTGTGTGTGTGTACTGTATGTATGTACAGTTAGGTCCGGAAATAATTGGACACTGACACAATTTTCATAATTTTGGTTCTGTACGCCACCATAATGGATTTGAAATGAAACAACCGAGATGCAATAGAAGTGCAGACTTTCAGCTTTTATTCAAGGGATTGAACAAAAATATTGTATGAACCGTTTAGGAATTGCAACCATTTTCATACACGGTCCCCTTATTTCAGGGGCTCAAATGTAATTGGACAAATTAACACAATCATAAATAAAATGTTCATTTTGAATACTTTGTCGAGAATCCTTTGCAGGCAATGACTGCTTGAAGTCTGGAACGCATGGACATCGCCAAACGCTGGGTTTCCTCCTTTGTGATGCTTTGCCAGGCCTTTACTGCAGCTGTATTCAGTTGTTGTTTGTTCGTGGGTCTTTCTGCCTTAAGTTTTGACTTCAGCAAGTAAAATGCATGCTCGATCGGTTTGAGATCAGGTGATTGACTCGGCCATTACAGAATATTCTACTTCTTTAACTTAAAAAAACTCCTGGGTTGCTTTCGCAGTATGTTTTGGGTTATTGTCCATCTGTAAAGTGAAGCACCGTCCAATCAACTTCGTTGAATTTGGCTGAATCTGAGCAGACAATATATCCCTATACACTTCAGAATTCATCCGGCTGCTTCTGTCTTCTGTCACATCATCAATAAACACTAGTGACCCAGTGCCATTGGAAGCCATGCATGCCCATGCCATTACACTGCCTCCACTGTGTTTTACAGATGACATGGTATGCTTTGGATCATGAGCCATTCCAAGCCTTCTCCATACTTTCTCTTCCCATCATTCTGGTACATACAGGTTGATCTTAGTTTCATCTGTCCAAAGAATGCTGTTCCAGAACTGGGCTGGCTTTTTTAAATATTGTTTGACAAAGTCTAATCTGGCCTTTCTATTCTTGAGGCTTATGAATGGTTTGCACCTTGTGGTGAACCCTCTGTATTTGCTCTCGTGAAGTCTTCTCTTTATGGTAGACTTGGATAATGATATGCCTACATCCTGGAGCGTGTTCTTCACTTGGCTGGATGTTGTGAAGGGGTTTTTCTTTACCATGGAAAGGATCCTACAATCATCCACCACTGTTGTCTTCTGTGGACCTCAGGCCTTTTTGTGTTGCAGAGCTCACCAGTGCGTTCTTTTTTTTCTCAGAATGTACCAAACTGTTGATTTGGCCACTCCTAATGTTCCCGCTATCTCTCTGATGGATTTTCTTTTTTTTTGCAGCCTAAGGCTAAGGTCCCAGCCGATTCCCCGGTCTGCAGTGAGCTGCAAGAAGAGAGACCAAGGGGGGGGGGGGGGGGGGGGGGGGTGACGAGGGCGTGGCCATGATGTCACCCGGTAGGTTCACCCTCATTGGCTGAACCGCCAGGGGGCGTGGCCTAGCGCTCCGTCGCGAGTCCTGCTCTCAATTCTATTGAGAGCAGGAGAAACTCTCGCCACAGCGCTGCGGCCCACACTCGCAGCGGGCCCGGCGCCATTGAAGGGAGGGCTCTCGTCCCTGCAGTGTCCGCCACAGCGGGCGCTGCAGTAGCATGCGGGGACAAAGCCTAAGGATGCCCTATTTCACTTGCATTGAGAGCTCCTTTGACCGCATGTTGTGGGTTCAGAGCAACAGCTTCCAAATGCGAATGCCACACCTGGAATCAACTCCAGACCTTTTACCTGCTTAATTGATAATGAAATAACAAAGGAATAGCCCACACCTGTCCATGAAACAGCTTTTGAGTCAATTGTCCTACTACTTTTGGTCCCTTGAAAAAGAGGTGGCTACATATTAAAGATTTGTAATTCCTAAACCCTTCCTCCAATTTGGATGTGAATACCCTCAAATTAAAGCAGATAGACTGCACTTTAAGCCCATATTTATTATTTAACTGTAACTTTAATTTATTTTGGTAAACAGCCGAAATAACAAAAACTTGTATCAGTGTCCAATTATTTCCAGACTTAACTGTATATCTTTTTGTATAGCCTCACCAATGTATCCAGTACCTTACAGAATTAGCAAGGCAATACAGGGAATTAATATACAAAGTTTAACATGTGCATTAAACTGGAAGTTAAACAATGAGGACTAAAGAATCCCTGAGCCAAAGAGCTTACAATCTAAATGGAATAAAGGGAGATTTACAGAATGCAATAAGAGCAAGTGCAATATAAAACATTTTCAGGAAAGGCGAAAGTGCATCAGAAGTGCAAGGACTAGCCAGAGGCCCAAACTAAGCAAATAATTCATTGAAGAGATGAGATTTCAGACATTACTTGAAGATTGGTAGGGATGTGGATTGGTGAAGGCTGAGGGTGAGGGAGTTGGACAGCAAGGAGACAGGTTTAAGGCTGAGTTCCCGGTGCTGATGGCGGCGCATGCGCTTCACACCCTGGCCCTCTATAGGGCAGGCCCTTGTGGCTGTGTTTGTGGGCTCGCAAAGCGCTGTGCGCGCGCAAAGCGCAGATATGCCCTGTCACGGCTGCGCCCCTGTCATGGTCCCACTTCCTGCTCTCCCCTACAGTCCGTCGATCGTGACTGTAGTGTATGCACGCCCAGCCATGCTGCCAGGCGTGTGTGCAGCAGGGAGGACTGGGGCCATAGCCTTAGATGTGAGAGTTCTGAAGAAACAAATTGAGCAGAGAGGAGACGGCCCTCAGCAGAGCTAGAAGGGGTATAGAAGGAGATAAGAGCTGAGATGTAAGAGGGGATAGAAGAATATAGAGAGAACGAGAATCTTCTAAGTAATGCAGTGTGTGATGGGGAGAAACTGAGAGGATCTCATGAGAAGAGGGTTAGAGACAGATCAAAAAAGGGAGTGAGAGAATTCTACTAACGGCATTTTGAATAGTTTGTAGAATGGCGTTGGGAGAAGGGAGGGCCAGAGAGGAGAAAGTCTCCATAGTGGGAAGATGAGGGTATGCAGGAGAGTTTTAGGAGAGGGCAGACTGTGGAAAATCTGCCAGATTTATGAACAGCCTGAATGTGAGAGGAGAAGGAAAGAGAGGAGTCAAATATTACACCAAGGCCGCATGCTTCGGAATTATATGAATAGTATTTTTGACTGACAATATATGGCACAAAATTGAGCAGTTGAGTTTAGTTTGTGGGTCTTATGGCAGAAGATTACATGGGCAGTGTAGTCACTGCATCACTTAGATTGTAAGCTCTCCAGGGCAGGGATTTCTGTTCCTATTGTCTGATTGTGTTCGTTGCACTTATTGTATTATAATTCCTTGTACTGTATTGTTTCTGCTATAAAGCGCTGAGTACACTGTGGCATTATATACATACATACATGGGCATCTAAAGTATCTTTACACTATAGGTTGCTGTCTGGTTTAGTTGATATTATTAACACACTAATATGATAGACCAGGAGTTCCTTAACTTTACTTCTCATGGACATTTTCAATGTTAATTATTTGGAGGATGTACATGTATCCTTAAATAAAGCATACAGTACTAAATACAAGTTACAGTATATATGTATCAATGCTTTTACTGTGAGAGCTGCTACAAATACATTTCAGAGTTTCGGGACCACCACCAAAGTCATTAGGGGCCACTGGATGTCCATGGGCCACAATTATAAATCCCTTGGTGAAGAGAACATTTAGTTAATTCGTGTTGTTGGATTTGTAATTTGCGTTCAGTAATTTGATTTATAAATTGAAAATATTTGTTCTGTAATTTTTTTTGTTTACTTCTGTTAGAGAACGGCCTGAATGAGGAACAGAACTTGAGCTCTGATACATCCAGAAGCTGTCTTACTCCTCGCAGCCCAGAAGTGCCAAAAAACAATGATTCCTGCCACATTTTGGACACGTACAAGGAACCAGTGCCACATGATGATGACTTTACAGACCTTGTCCAGCAAACAGCGGAGACGGACTCTAAATATGGGTCCAGCAAAAGGTATATGAGAGATCTAAGAAGAAGCCGTGGTGCTCAGCCTTTTCTCTGTTGTCAGTGTGGCAAAAGCTTCTCACTGGACAGGGACCTGCTCACACACCTTTGTGTCCCCGCTAGGGAGCAAACCTTTACATGTACAGATGATGGGAGCGGTTTCTCACTGAAGGGGAAACTTCCTCAACACCTGATGATTCAGACAGCAGTGACTCCTTTTACTTGTACAGTGTGTGGGAAACAGTTAAGTACCAAGATGACCCTCCTCAATCACCATATGACTCATACTGGGGAGAAACCATTCACATGTTCAGAGTGCAGTAAAAGCTTTTCTAGAAAGCCGGCGCTCCGCAAACATGAGCGGATTCATACAGGGGTGAAACCATTTACATGTACGGAGTGTGGGAAACAATTCAGTACTAAGAGCATCCTTTTCGAGCACCAGACCATTCATACAGGAGATAAATCATTCATATGTACAGAGTGTGGGAAACAATTTAAAACTAAGCGTAGTCTCATCAGACACCAGATGACTCATACAGGAGAGAAGCAATTCATATGTACAGAGTGTGGGAAACCATTCAGTACTAAGAACAACCTTTTCAGACACCAGATGATTCATACAGGGGAGAAACCATTCACATGTTCAGCGTGTAGTAAAAGCTTTTCTACAAATGTGGAGCTCCTCAAACATGAGCGGATTCATACAGGAGAGAAGCCATTCACATGTTCAGCGTGTGGTAAAAGCTTTTCTGCAAAGGCGGATTGCCTCAAACATGAGCGGATTCATACAGGGGAGAAACCATTCAAATGTTCAGAGTGTGGGAAACAATTCAGAGTTAAGTATAGTCTCCTCCTACACCAGAGTATTCATACAGGAGTGAAATGATTCACATGTACAGTGTGTGGGAAACAATTCCATATTAAGCGAAACCTTCTCACACACCAGATGTTTCATACAGTGGAGAAACTATTCACATGTACATAGTGTGGGAAAAGCTCTTCTCAAATGAGCCTACTCCTCACCCACCACAGGATTCATACACGGCAGAAACCATTTCCATGGGGAAAGCTTTTCACAGATAATCGACCTCCTTACACACGAGGATTCATACATGAGATAAAACATTTTATTGTTCAGAGTTGAATTGGTCAATATACTGGTAGCATAGTAATACTAAAAAACACAAAACACTTCGCTCACCATACAGTATAAGAACACAAAAGTACCTTGTGCAAGGGAAAAGGCAAAACAAAACACAGATAAGTGACCACAAGGGGTCACTATTGGCTGCACTCTTGATACTAGATATATTACATATACATAAAGTAGCAGTAAAATTTACTGCTACCACAAAACCTTAATGGGAACTGACCAATAAGGGTCCCTTGAGACCACTAAACACAAAACAGAAAATAATAAACTTTTAATCACTTTAAAACCAGACGAAAGACGTGTCATGATATATACAGTGTTATTAAAAATCCCCTATGACTGGACGGGTGATAGTGAAAAGGGGCACTAGTGATAGTTACAAAATGATAATGCTGCACAAGTATATTGACCCCAATGACCAAAACCTCTAATAATGAAGGCTAAAGGCCAAAGCCAGGATACGTATCCACACTATTGAACGCAGCGCAACAGGAGTCAAAACCTTAGCAAATGCGCACTCTCAGAATGCTATATATAAATGATGACATGAGACATGTCAAATGTAAACATGAAGATGGTAAGGAGAACCTATGCTGTATCAATAGGCACGAAAAACCTGTCAGTAAATGGTACTATGTTGTAAGGGTAAACAGACAGATGATGGTAATGGTTATTAATACAGAACCTCGGTGTTAGCCGCATAGTAAAATAACACAACACAGAATGTCCATAGTATCTTGGTAAATGCAGACAAGCAAGGTACTTCAACCAACTCTAGGCATGCTCAAATTAACCATTTGTAATCAGGTGCAGTGGTCAGTGCCTGGAATAAACATACAACCTGACCGCATCAATAGCAAGGCATAGTAACAAAGTAACGAAGACTTCAGCGTGCGAACGCCCCGACCCGTCCAGCGTGACTGTCAGAAGACTGACGTCACTACACCCGACGAGCGTTTTGCGCGTCTGGCGTGCTTCTTCAAAGGGGGAGGAGTCGTGTGTGTGGTCAGAGGGACCCTTTATACTGATTATGGCAGAATATGGTCAGCTCGCAGCCAGTTGCGGCGCGAGTGTTAACGAGGGGGGAGGAGAGTAACTCCCTTGCTCCTCATAGAGAAAAAGACTAGCCAACAGCCAAATGCTAAAGTGTAGCAAAACAAAGTACATGTGCATAAATGAACGATATGGGAAGTACTGACAAAAATGTATCCATGAAGGAATATAAAATAAACATGTAACAGACAAACTGACAACAGAGACAAAAAAGGAACGACAGGATGTACAGTAGGTGGTAAAGCTGTGCACATGGCATACAGAACCAGTGTAGTAATGATGTAGGAATGTACTACGCTGGCGGAACCGCCTTAAAGTAAAAACGGCTCCTACTGGAAATTAAATATATGAGCTGTATACCTAGATCCCTCTAAACCCCACAAAGATGTAACGGGAGACAATAGAGAGATAAAGTAACAGCGTCACATACTGTACATATACCATGAACACACCTCTCAGAATGAACTACAAAAAAGAGGAATACATAAATCCCACATTAAGACCATGAGGTGATTGTTTAGTGTATATATCCACTTGCATTCACACTGTAATAACTTACGATCCCAGTTGCCCTTGCGCAGGCCCCAGCGAATGTGGGCAATGCCCATAAAGCGCAAAGTGGTGGAATCTCCGTGATGCATATTGTTAACATGTCTGACGACTGGTGTATCATGTTGGTTTCTGATAGAATCTACTGTAGGTGCTCCAAGATGCGTATCTTGAACGCCCTATGGGTCTGCCCAACATACTGTTTACCGCAGACGCACATAATCTGGTATACCACCCCTGTTGTTAAACAGTTGATAAAGGTATTAACCTGGTAAGTTGCCCGAGTCTCTGAATCTGAAAATTCTTTGCTTACCCTAATAAAAGGGCAAGCCTTGCAGCGGCCACATGTATAGGTACCCTGCGGCTTAGGACCTAACCAGGTCCTTTCCGTCTTGATCTAGAAATGACTATTGACTAGTCTGTCCCTAAGGCTCTTTGCACGGCGACATACCATAGTTGGAGTAGTTCTAAGAACAGATCAGAGTCCTCAAGTAATATATACCAATGTTTGGCCAAAATATGACGTAGTGCCCCATACTGACTACTATAGGTACCAATGTATCGGATGGTGTCAGACTCAGTCTTATTAGTCTGTGGGTGATCAGTGAGGAGTGAAGATCTAGGGGTATGTAGGGCTCGATGGTAGGCATGTTTTATTATTTTTTTTCTGATATCCCCTTTCGATGAAGTGATTGGTTATATCGTTGGCCTGTGTCTCAAACTCATTAATCTCAGAACAGTTTCGCCTAAGGCGCAAAAATTGTCCAGTGGCGATACTGTTGATCATGTAAGCAGGATGATGGCTGTCTGACACTAGCAGACTATTTGTAGATGTCGGTTTATGGTAAATAGTTGTCGTAAAATTGTCATCATTCTGCTTCATAATAGTTAGATCTAAGAAATTAATGTGCTCACGTTGAACCTCAAGAGTAAGTTTAAGATTAAACATATTGTTGTTATGGGTAAGAATTAAGGTTCTTAATAACTCTCCTGTACCAGAGCAGCAGCACATCGTCTGTATCTAATCAAAAGATCGATATGATCAGTAAACATGACGTTGCCTTCCACGAACACCACAGCCTTCTCACACCAGCCTAGATATAAATTGGCGTAGGTGGGAGCACACGTGTCAAAAAGGAAGAAGTGGAGTGGGAGCGAGTCTGGAAGGTCCACGACTTTCACATGCTGCAGCTATAAGGAAGCCTCCAGCTGGTAATCTCACCCCTCCATATTAACCACTTCCCCTCTGCCATGCCTCTTACCCCTTCCCTTCCACCATGACTCAACCCCTTTCTCTCAGCTCTCACCCGTGCCCATTATCCCACGCCTCCCAATGGCCTATTAATGTGTACAGGAGAAAGGGGGGAGAGGGTGTAAATGTAAATGGTGAAGAAAAGGGGCTTTAGTGTGGGTGTAGTTTGTTTATTATAAATTAAATTCTTAAAATTAAAATATTCTGAAATGTATTTGCTTTTTTACATTTTATTAAGAACTAGCTGAGAGCCCCGGCGTTGCCCGGGATGTTTGTGGTGTGGGTGTGGCATTTGGGTGGGGAGTGGTCCACGCGGCCCATGTGCGGTGGTAGTGCTGCTGTGGCTGTACTGATGGTGATTGTATCGGTGTGCTGATTTGGGAGGGTTTGGTGCTGATGTGGGGGTGCGGATGGGGGAGGTGCAAAGGTGGCGATGTGTGGGTGCTGATGGGGGCTGGGAATGGCGGGAAGCCGAGAATGCCAGTGTGCTGGGGGGGCATGGGATACCGGTGTGCTGATGTGGTGGTGCTGGGGATAGTGTGTGTGTGTATACATTGTATGTGTGTGTGTGTGTATACATGTGTGTGTGTGTGTGTATGTGTACGTGTGTGTGTATACATGTGTGTGTATACATGTGTGTATACATGTGTGTGTATGTATACATGTGTGTATGTATATATTGTGTGTATACAACATGTTTGTGTGTGTATACACATGTGTGTGTGTATACACGTGTGTGTGTGTATACACGTGTGTGTGTATACACGTATGTGTATACGTGTGTGTGTATACATGTGTGTGTGTATACGTGTGTGTGTGTGTATACGTGTGTGTGTGTATACATGTGTGTGTGTATACATTATGTGTATGTATACCTGTGTGTGTATACGTGTGTGTATACGTGTGTGAGTGTATACGTGTGTGTGTGTGTGTGTGTATGTCTCCATGTGTGTGTGTACGTGTACATGTGTGTACGTGTCTACGTGTACATGTGTGTGTGTCTACGTGTACGTGTGTGTGTGTGTACGTGTGTGTGTGTGTACGTGTGTGTGTGTCTACGTGTGTGTGTGTCTACGTGTGTGTATGTGTGTCTACGTGTGTGTGTTTGTGTCTACGTGTGTGTGTTTGTGTATACGTGTGTGTGTGTGTGTGTGTGTATACGTGTGTGTGTGTGTGTATACGTGTGTGTGTGTATACGTGTGTGTGTGTGTATACGTGTGTGTATACGTGTGTGTGTGTCTACGTGTGTGTGTGTGTGTCTACG
>WSYH01013051.1:0-17724 GCA_036426205.1 Ascaphus truei
TAAGTAATATTTAACACTTAATCATGCTGTACACGGACAAGAAAGATGTTAGCAGTTAAGTAGATGTGTGTTTTTAATTGCATGTGAATAATATTTACATGCAATGATTACATCAAGTAACACACCCAAATACAATGTTTTGCAGGTAAGTAAATGGCAGCTTCTCTAAACATAGCAACTGGGTCCTGGTGGACCATTACTGAGCAGATGATTAATACATAAATATTCATAACAACATTCATTAGGACTGTTAACATTTCCAAAACTTCACGTGTACAATGACATACTTGAATGTTTGGAAACAACAGGTCTTCAGCATACATACAATATTCATTAGATAATATGAAGTCAACAAAACAAGGCCAAAGACATATTGACTTAATTATAACATTTATTATTTTTTTTCCTTTTGAGAGCGAGTCACAGGCCTGCTTATTGTCTCTTGGATTTTTCTTTTCCGTTTGGCTACAACTTGAGTCACAACAGAGCCACTTTGAGTGGCCTGTGGCACTTCACGGGCAGGGCTTGTGGCCAGTGACTGTTCACGGTCAGGGCTTGTGGGCAGTGACTGTTCACGGGCAGGGCTTGTGGGCAGTGACTGATCACGTCCAGGGCTTGTGGCCAGTGACTGTTCACGGGCAGGGCTTGTGGCCAGTGACTGTTCACGGGCAGGGCTTGTGGCCAGTGACTGTTCACGGGCAGGGCTTGTGGCCAGTGACTGATCACGGGCAGGGCTTGTGGCCAGTGACTGATCACGGGCAGGGCTTGTGGCCAGTGACTGTTGACGGGCAGGGCTTGTGGCCAGTGACTGATCACGGGCAGGGCTTGTGGCCAGTGACTGATCATGGCAGGGCTTGTGGCCAGTGACTGTTCACGGGCAGGGCTTGTGGGCAGCCCACTGACACATGTGAGCAAGTTGGTAGACAGTGCACAACTGATGGTTGTTCCTTTTCATGTGTGGGTTTTTTTGTTTGTGTCCAACAACTGGTCAGTAGTAACTGCTTGTGCTTTTTTGTTTTTGCCGCCTCCTTTGTAGGTGTCAGATCCAGAATTTCTACAGATGGCAGCGGTAGGATGTTGTCAGGAACATGCACAGAACTTTCTGCTACTTTACCGGTAAGATCCCGACCTGGGGAATGAACATCAGATGCATGGGGTGAAAAATGATCACCATGTAAAGATCCTTCCTGTGATGTGTTAAAGTTAAAATTTGGTACTATAGTCATGCTCAAGTAATTAGCTTGGGTTTGCTGAACAACTAATGCTTCTAATGACGTGTTGATTTTTTGCAATTGTTTAGGCACTTCAATGAAGACTCTGTGGAGATGTGCCAATTGTGATATCGTTTCTTCCTGCAGTGATATCATCCTTTCATGCACTGTCATCAGATCTGAATGGCGACGATTTTCAGCTTCAACAATTTTTCCCTCAGAAGCTACTATTGCATCGTATGTGTTACTTGATGGACGAATTGGCTGTGTAACTGTTTCAATGGGAACCTTTTCATGGTCACTTGGTTGCATTTCTGTGTCTATGGCGGCATCATCATCATCAACTTCATCATCTTCATCATCATGTTCTAAAAATAAATGTACACATTATGAAATGGCATGTTAATCTCTGCTGTTTTACTATGTAATTATACTGTGTCATAAGTAACAACTAACATGTTTCCAAACGTTTTAAAACGTCCCATTAAAAACTACCTTGACTTATGAATAATGTTTGGACTCAGTATGAAATAAGAATGAATGAAAAGTTGTTCTAAACTCACAACTCCTACATGATACTTAACATCACCAACACAATACATGTTGTCTTAAACTTAATTTTCACTGACACTAAGTAATCCTATTTAAAGAACATGTGCAAAACAAATAATGAACATGACAACATAACATATAGAAGTGCACATATTATATGGGCACCACCTCATACACCCACCTTCTAGGTGTGTTGAGCTGCATGACCCAGGTGAAGACACTTGTTCCATCTCAGGTGACACATGTCCTCCAGGGGCAACTATATACAACAATAACATCAGTTGTACATTTACATGTGTAAATATTGAACAAACAGTTATTGTATGTTCTGTATTTATGAGTAACTAACAGCATAAGTTCCTTAACCGAAAATGTGTGTGAGAAAGTGAACATAAATAGTTGTAATAACAATGTACATGCCTCTGTACTTAGAACTTTTGAGTTCCCTAACATACAACATACTATGTTTCTGCTGTAATGCGTTAGGATAAATTTATTAAATTTGTACATACAAATCATATGTTGTGTAATCATATCAGTATCATAATGTACATAAGTTTCATGAGATGAACATTCACAATGGTTATCATGAAGGTGGTCATATAGCAAAAAGATTCGTTTTTGGTAGAGGATATGTGTGGTACATTAATAGAAACTGTGGCACACCTGAATGTGGCTGTCACTCAACAACACAACACATGCAGTGTGTGATAATGTGTTGTTGATATCAGTTCAACTATAGATATGAGTGAACGAATGTGTGACGTACGGTTTGATAAGTAATGACTTGTTGGGGGATTTAGTACCTAGAGTTAAGCTTTCAAATGAGTGTGATTACCTTCAGTTTTGCTAGTCAGGTTGTAAGAACGGTATTCCCTTCCCCAAAAACCCTAATCAGGCAGACCTTTCAATTACTTCAAACAGGTGAAAATTGTGTGAACTAAGTTGACCGTAAGATGACCCTGTAATTTGGGTGTGTGCTGAACCCCACCCCCTCTGTTGACGTGTATGCTGTGATGACATTCATTGCAGCTGCTTTAACACAATGGTAGAGGAGCTAAATAGTCGTCTGCAGTGTGCAAGTTATGAACACAATGACATAACATATGCTACGTGTGCCTCATTATGCTGTCTGTATATGACATCAAGCAAAAATGGACCTTTTCATAAACAACTATACATTTGTTAGTGCAAGTGATGTTTGTAGGCTGTTGCATGCAATATATTCAATGCATGATTAGAATAGGCAGTAATGTGGTGTTTTTAGGAGTTAAATAAATAATATACACATGAATATTATACATATTTATGTTCTGTACCAGTAGCTAGTAATAATTTCTCATTAGCATGTGTTACACATGTGTGCTACCCTGTTGTTCCCCATCTTCGCCAACCATCAATTGCTTCCACTGCAGCAATGCATTTTGGGAATTCACATGTAAATGACCACGGAATGGCACGTGGTATATTAGTTACTGCTTTTATTAGGACTACAACATATATGTATATTTTGAGATATATATATATAGAGAGAGAAACAGACATATACATATATAGATGTAGGTATGCTTATATTGTGAAGACAGTATAATAAGCAGCGGAAATATGTAAAATAACTGTAAGCAACGACACGCCTTGTACAGTAAGATTTCTCACCTGGTGGAAATTGTGAGGGATAAATTCCGATGTCCCGGTCACCGGCCAAGCCCTCCACGACGACGGGAAGTAATTTTCCCCGAAGCAGCTCCTCCAATGGAGTTAAGATCAGACGTTGTGGTGGCGGGCCACCTCCAGTGCCAGAAGCATGCACGCGTTGGTCTTGTATTTATTTTCTTTTTCAATTTTGACCTAATATCGTCAAATCTTTTGCGACAATTCAGCTTGTCTCTGACACGATTCCCACACGCATTGACACCAATTATTATTGTGTCCCACATTTCATTTTTGCTTGATGAACTTGTCCGCGCTTGAAATACAAACAAAATATATGACGTTTATTCATAATAATAGAAGCACCAGTTTCCTACACTGCTAGCTGTTCCAAGAGATAGCAAACATGCTGTTTTAGGTGTAATATGTGAAGCACATGAGCATTCACTACTAAACATAGACATGTAAGCAAGCTTGCATTAATATTGTATGCAGTTATCGCAAATTGAACGCCTGTGTTTTGTTGTCCTTGTAAAGCATGAAAAAAAGCTGTGTTTCCACAATAATTAACATAGAAAGATATTCTTTACCAATATTTGCATATTAACAAAACTCACATGCCCTGGGATTACATGTATTTGAAGAATAAATGGAAAGGTACACTTACCTACTAAATGTCCATAGAGACTGTCATAGTGCTCCAGAATCCCAGTGACAAGAGCTCTATTTTCCTGGTCATTGAATCGAGGATTACGTGGCTTCTCCACACGTTTCTTCCGAGCAGGTTTAGGCTCAGAGCTTGGCTGCTGCTGACTGGACTCTCCTTGTTCCAATGGAAGAGACTCCAAAAGCTGGCCACCAGCAAGCACGCCACCACCAGACACCCCATCAGCAACTGAGCCACCAACAGCACTCCCACTCCCACCAACAGCACTCCCACCAACAGCACTCGCACTCCTAACACCAGCACTCCCACTCCCAGCAACAGCACTCCCACTCCCAGCAACAGCACTCACACTCCCAGCAACAGCACTCGCACTCCCAGCAACAGCACTCCCACTCCCAGCAACAGCACTCACACTCCTAGCAACATCACTCCCCTGAACAGTACGTTCACTCTGACGCGTACTCGCACGAGTAGCACTACCACTCACACCAGCATCACTCTTCCCACGCTTTGCGGGCATACTTACAGCACTCACAAAAAACAGAAAACAAATGTACAGCCAATCACACGAAACACTTCCACATAGAAAACAAGACAAAGATGTAAACAAAACAACAAAGGACAAAGCTTTCACAATACACAACAAGTCTCTCAATCAATATGCAAATATTAAATCACCCAGCTCTGTGCGTCTCTCTCTCTCTCACTCCCAACAACACAGAGAATGATTAACAGTACACGTTGCCTTTAAATATGGCGCGCTATCCAATACATGCTGGCTTCGCCTGATTCAGCAAGATTTTTGACTGGCGAACGTAACAGCACCCCGCCACGCACGCCGATACACCTGTGTGTGATCAGCAAATCATCGTGAGAGTGGGCGGATTTGTTTTCGTCTTGATTTTGAATGGATTCGGCACTTACTGCATACGGAGAGGGAAAATCGCCAATAACATGCCTAATCGGTAAGCTTGCCGATTTCACATATTCGTCGCTTACTGCATGAGGCCCTAAGTGTCATATACACCCTTTGCCTACCCCCGCTACCCACAATAAGCCTGGCACGTGTGGTTAACCCCTTCCTAGCCTTAGTGGTTAGCCCCTAAGGTAATCATCGGATGGATGCCGGGGGTCTCGGGTGCTGGTATTAATGGGTATCAGCTCCGGGACCCCCGGCATCAATCAATGCAGGAAAAAGGCCTGATTTTTTGTAAGTCCCGCCCGTATCGCCGCTCATCACCAGCTTCTTGCCAACTTTTGTGGCGGGGCGATTTTGAGAAATGTTCTACATTCTAGAGTGGCGATCAGCGGTGAGATACTGATTGGCGCTACTAGAAAACAGAGAGTTTCAGAAGCTGGTGGTAAGCGGAGAGATAGGGCTTTTCGCCAAGCGCGAGGTGGATTGTTTTCCGCCAAATAAACCGATGGATTTTTTTAATCTCACCAGCTTTTCGGGGCTTACTGAATCTCAGTAGGCATATTTGCCTAAAACCTGGCGAGATAGGGCTTATCGACGTTTACTGCAGGAGGCCCACAGTCTGAAGGTATAAGGGCCGTGGCTTTGTATATTTATTATTGGAGATAGCATAACTGCTAGTCATTGCCCAAATGCTCGATAATGAGTTAAGTAAAATGTCCGCTGGCCTAGGGCCGGCCTTCGCAAGAGGGGTCCCGTAAGTACATCTTAGTGACTTGCTGTAATGGTGAAGGGGTTAACCAGGCTCACTAATAAAGGCTCAGCCCACTTGGTAACCCCTGATCCGTGTGTTAGGATCCTAGAGTGTCAGCTCTTGGACTCAGATGTCCTACATGCATGACTGTGTGCAAATTATGCGACAATAAAGATTTATGTGTGTTTTGCCTTTCCTGGGCTGCTGGGACCGGGAGACTTCTAGGCTGTAAGTTTCAGGGTGGGTTTGCTGGAGAAAGACTTTACAGAATGTGGCTATTAATCGGGGTTCCGGAGTTATGGTTGTGACGGTGAGTAGGTACCCAGGCCATTAATAAAGGTATTATGCCCGGCTGGGAGCCCCTGAGCCATATTCGGGAATTGTGATTGTAAGCTCTTCAACCAATCATGGCCTGTAACTGCATTTTAATAAAGATTTATGTGTATTTTTACTGTTCCAGGAGTGCCATCCAGCGGAGACGTGCAGGGCGAGAGTTTCAGGGGTGCCAACCAGCGGAGACGTGCAGGGCGAGAGTTTCAGGGGTGCCAACAAGCGGAGAGGTGCAGGGCGAGAGTTTCAGGGGTGCCAACCAGCGGAGACGTGCAGGGCGAGAGTTTCAGGGGTGACAACCAGCGGAGATGCGCAGGGCTTGAAAGTCAGGGGTGATTTTACGGTAAACTGTTGTCAGGGTGTGTTTGGGTAGAAGGGGGCCAGTGTTGCGGGTTACCCCGAATCATGTACTCAGGAATCCCGCCAGATTCCTGAGGACATGAGGAACACAGACACCGGATAAAATCCTCCCTAGAAAGCAATTTGCAGCTCACCGCCAAATCTCCCTGCTTCAGCACAGACCAAGAACCGTAAGACATTGCAGGGAATGGAATTACATTCAAAGTTATATGCCCAAGAACTCAGAACCCAGGGGGCAATCAGTGTATCATATGGCAAGGTTTCTCTGTATAATTGGAAAAGAAAATGGTTTTAACAGTCCCCAAGGTTTATATTTTGATTAAAGTAATATTCGGAGGAAGTCATTCAGTATAGATAAAAATCCATTTGCATAGGAAACAGAGGTGGCTGCTCCACCCCTGAGCATCAAAGGACCAGTTTCAAAGGCCTTCCAGGATATGGAGGTGTTAACCATGTGTTAGCAAGGATATGGAGGTGTTAACCCCTTTGTTTGTAGGGAGGAGGAAAGCCAGAGAATTTCAAGAATCCATCCTGCCAAATGGCTGCTCCTTCCAGTCTTTCCAGCACTGAGCTGGAAGTGGGTCTAGCATGACAAATGGGGAAAGATGGCATTTGTCGCACATGCCCAGTTGCTATGCTGAAGCTCCCAGTGCCAGGCTACCCAGCACTGGGAGCTCTGTGAAAGGAGGGAATATTTAGTTCCCACGCAAAGGTTGGCTGCAGAGTTTTAAAGATAGGAATGCTAACCCTATAATAACCTGTGCAGACCCTCAGGAAGGAAATTCTCCAAAGATTTATCATGCAGTGAAAGATCCATCCTGTAACAAGACTTAACATCGTAACTAGTAAGTGTATTTTCCGCTGTAATTGTAAATCAAGCCGTATATGTTTATTCTGTAAATAAATCACAATTTATTTTATCTCTTGCTTTCCTCAATCAAAGGATCCGGGTATTTTGGTGTTAAAAGTATTGTCCTAACATGACAATGGGGTATCTCAAAATTTGGATCCGGGAATCGAGTGAGATTCTCGGATACAGCCAAGCGCATTACTCCGGTCAAACTCTGACTCTGAAAACGTTCATACGATTCACCGCCAGGATTCCAGACAAGGTAAACAGGCATGCAGTGGGTAATGTATACCTGCAACCATAACAGGAGGTGCTTAATGTAAGTATGGGTACCCAGATACATGCCCAGTTACCCTAAACCTGGTTTAGGGGATTAAGGGAGTTAAGGGGGTGCTCCAGCTATTTGATAAAGCTGGGCATGATTTCTGTGTGTAAAAGTTTTAAAAGTTATTTTTCTAAAGTGTGCCAAGCATGAGGCTAGTGAGTTTAGGCAAGTTATACTCTCACTCCATTCCTGAAACCAAAATAGGAACTTGTACATTTCATCACACAGAAGACAGGACACAGTATATTTTATAAAAATAGTTATATTGAATAGGTAATATACTGATAACCTGTAAATGAACTGAGGGATTTCCAAGTCATGGATTCCGGGAGACCATATAGCTACCAAGCTTTGTGCCTATGAGTCTATGCGGAGTCCGGACTTGAAAGCCTCTGGGATGCCAAGGTGTTAGAATAGGAGGTGTACTGCAGTTCTGCTTGTGTACCCACATCCTGGGCTAACACAGGGCTATCCAGCAACCATTTGCCAGAACCCAGACTCTGTGGAGCCTGGGTAGCAGGTGGGCTAAGTACAGTGGCGGCTGCCCTGAGTCTAAAGCGGCCGCCACCGCGAGTAATTTAAAACCCCGTGCAGACGCGGGCGTTTTTTTTTTCTGGCGCCGCAGGTGCTTCCCATTGTTCAGCGCATTAGCGCTGAATGGGAAAACGGGCCGGGCGCGGCCGCAAGATGCCCCGAAAAATTGTGGGTAAATGTTAGAATAAACCTGGCCGCAGCAGTATGCAAAGGGGCAGAGGTGCCACGTTGGCGCATGCCCTTTTACAGACTGAAAAAAGGTGCCATCCCAGCTTTACAATACCGGCAAATCGGTGATTGTCTGGCATGAGAATTCCCACGCTCTGATTGGCTATAGAAGTTGGTGACTGAGAGCCTGAAACCCTTAAGAGAGTTTGCAGCCACAATCAGAAGCACAGATTCCAAGCTCCAAACCATCAGCAGGAAATTCGAAGATGCTCTATTCTGAATAGACGCGAGCCGGCTTCAGGGATTTTAAACTCAGAAAAGTTTCTAAGTGCTGCTTTTTAGAATGTAGCGGTCGCGGTCGGCATTGCATGACGAAATCAGTTCCAGGACTTTCGTGAGTACCTACTGGTCAAGGAAATTGGCTTCTACAGAGGTCATTTTTGCAAATTTCATTCTAAAAATAGATGTATTCGTTAGCTTCATTCCCAGTAAGTGTGTTGACCCTGTAAATTGTGTTACATTGTGTGTATGGCTTTTCCTGAAATAAAGTACAATTTATTTTACCTCCTTGTTTTGTTCAATCATATGATCCCGATATAAAAAGGTGTTGATAAACCTGGTCTCCTGTGACAGGTTGCAGAGGTGGGATCGATTGAGCCTATGTTATAAACTCTGAGAGGCCTTATAATATAGCGGGAAAATCGAAGATTGCGAGCTCCCAAAACAAGCGGTAACTTACACATTTTTCACAAAGCAGGGAAAACACAGGTTCTCTTTACCACTTAGCATAAGGCCTGTGGGCAAACATGGACAATCGATCAGGATGGTACCAGTCATGGGACTGAACAAAGTTTGATGCCTGGTGAGAAGGCTATGGGCTACCGACAGACGGTCGGTCAAATACTTTACTGGAGGAGGGCTTGGAAGCTCACAAAGCCGAGATGGATTTACCAGAGGAGGATTTGCTTTCAGCTGCAGTTGCTTTGGTAACACTTCAGCCAGGGGCGCGGGAGGTTAATCCAGCCCTGGTGGACAGACATGGGAATGGAGCGGGTGCCCATATGGACATTGTCGGGGTCCCGGGTTCGGGGGAGTGCGGCCATGGTTACCCCAGTGGCAAATGAACTTGCCACACCCGGTATCAACACACTCCTTGCATCATGAGGAGATGGGGCAACCCTGGACAAAAAAGGTCCGGCTGCTGCAGCCGCACAAGGATCAGCAGCCCCACCCTCCCACCTTCTTAACAGGGAGCAAGCAACCCCCCCGAGTGGATCATATTCGGGAAGTTTGTGGATGGCATGGACAAGATTGATGGGTTTCTCAGGAACTTTGATGCTCAATGTCATTGATACAAGCTAATAGAGCGGGACTGGGTTTTGCGGCTTGACCCGTTATTGTCCGGTACGGCCAAAGAGACTTTTCAGGCAATTGCACACGAGTATGGCAATCATTATAGACATATGAAAGTCCTACTCCTAACCCAGTATGCCCTCACCCCAGAAGAGTACCGGGCATGTTCCGATCCGAGGAGAAACGGCCCTGAGAGTACTACATGCTGCTTGCCTCCTGCATGGCATTGCATGGGGGACAGTGGTTGGCAGGGTAAGGTGCTACTAAGTACCACTTGCTTCTGGACTTGATTTACAAAGAACAGTTTTGGCAGCAGTGCCCCGCGGACATGCGGGAATGGATCTTTGACTGCAAGCCAAATACTTACACAGACGCTACAAAACTGGTGGATGAGTTTGTCACTGTCACGCTGCACTCACCACAAACAGGACTAAGACCACGGGGCTGAGGCAGGTATGTACTGTATAGGCACTGACCTGCAACCACGCATTCCGCTCTAGAGTGCGTAATCCAAGTCGTGTAGCCGAGTCAGGGTTAGAGAGGTCAGGGTTGTTCAGATACTTGCCGTGGTTCAGTGTTGGAGAGTTTAGAGTGGTTGATGTCCGTAAGCCATGGTCCAGGGTTAGAGTGTAACATGTAGCTCACCACAAATGAGGCGTGACAGTGGGGCTAATGTAGGGATTGGTATAGAACGCCGACCACAACCGCAAGGGCACGTCTAGAGTGGAGGATAGTCTTGAAGGCCGTATCTGGGAAATAGAGAACAGCGTAAACGTGGTACTTGCCGGGTCTAGGAGTGTAGAGAAGCGGATCGTTTGGGTACGTAGCCGGACTCGGGATTGGATAGATTAGAATAGTCGTAGAGCCAAAACCAGGGACCGTGCAGGAAGAGAGCAGCTTTGTTGTATTCCAATGCCACAGTCAGTGCAGGAGAGAGTATGTATCCAAGGTCAGCGCAGGAGAATATCACAAGGTACAAGTTCCAGGCAAGGCTAGGCAGCAAGATAAAGGCAGGCAGGCATGGAGTAGTGAGGTACAGCGTCACACAATGGAGTAATGCTCGGCGAGGTCTGGAAGTGCAGAGAGCATATTTAAAGGACCTCCCACCAATGGGAGGTATCCAGGAAGTGGGGCTGGGGTTCCTGATAAGCTGCTGGAACGTGCTGGTGCGTCCTATTGCACAGACAATTGAGACTGCATCAGAGTGTGCGCGTGCACCGCGCGCAACCCGCGCATAATGCAGGCGACCCAGTTGCGCGTTGTCGTTGTGTGCCACGACACAAGTACCAGTACGGGGGCGTAGACCAGAGGCGGGGCTCACAGGAAAAGAGGAGGAGCGCGGAGCACAGCCATGCCGTGCAGTCCTGACGTCAGAGTGGGGGCGGGAATGAGGGGTGGAGACCTCAGACCGACAGGAAGATCACACACAACGCACGAGCATCAACGCCAGAGGAATGGGAGCACGCCCTGTGCCCAGAAATAGAAGAGGGCAACGGAACCCACACAGTGCCCGACCACTGTGTGTAAGTACCATCATTAGGTTGCCTCTCTTGAGTGACACAGGCATTGGATGAACGAGTAAGGGGTAAGGGGACAAAAGCACAAGAACGGAGAATCCTCACAGAACCCCTTCCCCCCCTCTAGGAGCGACCTCAGGGCGACTCCCTGAAGGCTTCTCTGGAAAATGAAGTCGAATTATTCCTCCAGCAGCTGTACCCTTTCCTTATCTTCTGATATGGTAGTTGCACAAACGCTACTTGAGCCTTCAAGACAATTTTGAACGCAGTACGAACTCCACTGAATAGGTTCCTTGCTCAACCAATCAAACTGTGGATTATGAACTTGTATCCAGGGTAGGCCCAAGATTACTGCAATAGAAGGAGTGTGAATGGCATTCAAGGAAATATCTTCCACATGGTTATTTACAGACCTTAGCTGAATAATCTGGGTCTCCAACGAGATGAATGCAGGCTGAAGTGGTCTACCATCAATGGCCTCCAAGGCGATAAGGTTCTTCTTGCGCACTAAAGGAATTTTGTGTTGCTCTGCAAAATTCTGATCAATAAAGTTGCCCCCGGCACCCGAATCAAGAAGGCCAATGTGGAGACAGAGAATCGTTTACCGAACAAGGAGATAGGTACAAGGATCTTTGTGGGATTAGAAGTAGCTATAGGGGAAAGAGAGATCGTTCCCCATGAGACTCCACTAGACCTCATGGGAATCTTGCGTTTCCCGCCTTGTTGGGGCAAGAGAAAGCGAAATGTCCAGGACCCCCACAATACAGACAAAGTCCAGCATCTATGCGGCGTTGCTTCTCAGTGCGTGAGAGGGTAGTGACTACAAATTGCATAGGTTCAGATGAATCTGGGACAGGAAATTCCAACTGACCCACCTGGTTGGGGTTTATCCTGGAAGAAGCCGTGCGATGAAGGCGTAGGCATAGGCCTAAACTAGAGTGCATAATGGGCGGCGTAGCAGTTACCCTGAGAAATAAAGAATAGAGCAGAAGCTGCAGATACCTCTCGACCTGGTGTATCGACCACCCTGCGGAACTCCTTAGTAAAAACTCCAATGCTTTGGGTGAGGTCAGATCTTCGCTCCCAGATGGGGGAAGCCCAGGCAAGAGCATAATCTATGAGGAGAGAGATTATGTAGGATATCCTTGGAACGGAAAGAAGAAAAGCGGGAAGAATTCATCTCAAACTGAATAAAACATTGGTTAAGGAAGCCCCGACACTCGTGAGGATTTCCCCCCATACCGATTGGGCGTGGGAAGTCAGGGTTCGCACAGATAAGTAGGCATGAGAGGGGTACTAATGACCGATTGCACGGAATCCGGGCGAGGACCTTGGAGGTGGAGAGATAAGGTTCTAAAGTCCCGGAGGGTTCTCAAGTTTTGGTCATTAGACTCCCATTTATTTTCAAGACTGAACAGGGCGTTGGCGTGCATGGTCATGACTCTTCCTACCTCAGCGGGGTCGAAGTTTGTTTGGCCGGGCATACTGAAACCCTTAGCTCACCACATACGAGTCGCGACCGCGGGGCTGAGGTAGGGATTGGTACAAAATGCCGACCACAACCGCGAGGGCGTGTCTAGAGTGTAGGATAGTCTTGCAAGCTGGGTAAGAGAAGACAGTATAATGAGGTACTTGCCGGATCTAGGAGTATGAAATAGCAGATTGTTGGGTACATAGTCGGAGTCAGGATTGGAGAGAGTAGAGTAGTCATAGAGCCAAAGCCAGGGTCAGTGCAGGAGAGAGTAGAGTAGTCATAGAGCCAAAGCAAAGGTCAGTGCAGGAGAGAGTAGAGTAGTCGTATTCAAAGCCAAAGTCAGTGCAGGAGAGAATCACAATGTAAGTTCCAAGGCAGGGTCAGACAGCAAGGTTCAGGCAGATAGGCACAGAGTAGGGAGTTCAGCGTCACACAAACTGGAGTTATGCTCGGCAATAGCTGAGAGTTCTGAGAGCATATTTATAGGACCTCCCACCAATAGGAGATGACCAGGAAGTAGGGCTGCGGTTCCGGATTGGCTTCTGGATCATGCATGGATGTCCTATTGCACAGCCAATAGCAACCGCATTAGTGTGTGTGCGTGCATGCCGTGTGCAACCCGCGTAACAAGTAGGCAACCTGGTCGCGCACCGTCATCATGTGCCACGACACATGCGCCAGTACAGGAGCGAAGACCAGAAGTGGGACCCGCGGGAACAGAGGCGGAACGAGGAGCACAACCGCGCCGCATAGTACCGACGTCAGGACGGGGGCGGGACCGAGGGACAGAGAACGCAGACTGACAGGGAGACCGCGCACTGCACATGCGCCACATGTCAAGACTAGAGGATCGAGAATGTGCCCTGCGCATAGAGACAGAAGAGGCCAACAGGGGCTCGCATAGGACCTGCGCACCACGCGTAAGTACCACCGCTAGGTTGCCACTCTTGAGTGCCATGGGGATCAGAAGACCGAGTAAGGGTTAAAGGGGCAGCAGCACCAGAATTGTGAATCCTCACACTACCACACATCTATTTTAATACATTTATGTTCTTCTATATCACTGAAGATAATGAACTAGGGGTGTCCGCTTTTTTCTTTTCCTTTTCTACATAGTTGTCTGTGGGGAGTGATTCTCCTTTGGATGTAGTAGCCCCCCTCATCATTTTTATCTAGCTTTTTGGCTTTACCAACACTACATGTGTGGGCAGTCTCCACTAGATTTATGTCTTCTGGACTGGACTTTCATTCATTTCTGGAATTTAACTTCATTTAGAGTGGTTAAATTGGTTCACGTATATCTACTGTATGTGTTAGCGCTGTTTTTTTTATATATATATATATATATAAAATTAAAAAGTGGTTGTGGTGGTGGTGGTGGTGATGATGGTGGCGGTGATGATGGTGACGGTGATGATGGTGACGGTGGTGACGTAATCGTAATTGGACTGGAGAGAGGTGCCTTGCAGCCGGCTGAATCCCTCACTACTGGGAAATAAAATTAAAAATATTAACAACAGACATTGGAAAGTTTTGCTCTCAGATCCTCATCTAAAAGATCTGCTCTCTCCCTCGGCACCCATTATTTTCCGTAAAGCTATGAGTATAAAACATCTAATCGCCCCAAGTAAGCTTTGTAGTAATGTTCAAGCTTTGGGTAGTTATCAGCTGGAACATGGGAACAGGAAATGTGGCAGATCTAGGTGTATCCCATGCAGACACCTCCAACTGTCGGAAACTTTTTCTTCACATAGTATTAATTCTGTACATAAATTGAAGAGTTCTGTTAACTGTTTATCTACCTATGTTGTATACCTTCGCTCCTGTTCATGTAACAACCAATATGCTTCTGGTGTTAACCCCTCCAACCTCATACCCATCCCCTGCCACCCTCCCTCCTCTCTCCCTTTCTCCTGTGCCCTTTGGAATGCTCGCTCCCTCTCTAACAAGTTCCTCTCTGTGCATGACTTCTTTCTCTCTCACTCCCTGCTTCTCTTTGCTATAACTGAGACCTGGCTCACTCAGTCTGACTCTGCTCTGGAAGCTGCCCTCTCTTATGGTGGCCTTTCCTTCTCCCACACTCCGCGCCTTGATGGCAGGGGTGGAGGTGTGGGGCTCCTGCTCTCCTCTCTCTGCCGTTACCGAACTATTCCTATTCCCCCCTCTCTTGCCTTTCCCTCCTTTGAGGTTCACACTGTCCAGATCTTCTCTCCTCTCCCTGTTCATGTGGCGGTCATGTATCGCCCACCTACCTCTACTCATCCCCCTTCTGCCTTTCTCTCTCACTTTGAATCCTGGCTCTCTTTCTTCCTCTCCTCAGACTCCCCTGTTCTTCTCCTTGGGGACTTCAATTGCCACATTGATGACCCCTCTCTCCCTTGGGCTTCCCGCTTTCTTTCTCTAACCTCTTCTTTTGGCCTTCAACAGTGGACTGCAGCCAGCACCCACAAGGATGGCCACTACTTAGACCTGGTTTTCACTAAAAATTTCTCTCTCTCTGATTTCTCCATTTCCCCTTTTCCTCTCTCTGACCATCACCTCATCTCATTCTCTCTATCTCGCTTCTCAACTTCTCCACCTCCATCTACACCCCGGTTCTGCAGAAACCTGCGCTCTATTCACTTACCTGACTTTGAGTCCACGTTACACTCCTCCCTCTCCTCTCTCAGATCTGCTACAGACCCTGACAAACTGGTCAGGAACTACAACTCTGCCTTGTCCTCCTCTCTTGATCTACATGCCCCGCTTTCTCTCTGCCGCACTCGCCCTTTTAACCCTAGACCCTGGTTAAATTCCCACACGCGCATGCTGCGTTCCTCCACTCGTTCCTCTGAACGCCTCTGGAGGAAATCTCATACTCTCGCAGACTTCCTTCACTACAAATTTATGCTATCCTGTTTCAACTCTGCCCTCTCGCAAGCTAAACAAGCCTACTTTTCTTCACTAATCAACATGCACAAGTCTAACCCACGCCGACTGTTCTCTGTCTTTGATACTCTACTCAAACCACCCTCCGCTGCCTCTCCTTCCTCCATCTCCGCTCAGGACTTTGCTGACTATTTTAAGGAAAAGGTGAAATCCATACGTCAGAACATCCCCTCTGTTTCTTCCTCCCATCCTACACCTCTTCCTAACTCTCCTCCTGCCTTCCTTGACTCTTTTTCCACTGTCTCAGAGGAGGATGTGTCGCTGTTGATCGCCTCTTCTCCCTCTACCACTTGCCCTCTTGAACCCATTCCCTCCCATCTCCTAAAACCTCTTGCTCCTACTATAATCCCTACGCTCACGCACATTTTTAACTCCTCCCTCTGCTCTGGAACCTTTCCATCCTCCTTCAAACATGCAACAGTCATACCATTACTCAAAAACAGCAAGCTTGACCCTACCTGTCTTTCTAACTATCGGCCTGTCTCCCTCCTGCCTTTTGCCTCTAAACTCCTTGAACGTCTTGTATTCGCTCGCTTGCTCCATTTTCTCAACACCTATTCTCTCCTAGACCCTCTACAATCTGGCTTCCGTACTGCTCACTCCACGGAAACAGCCCTCACTAAAATAACTGACGACCTCCATGCTGCCAAAGACAGAGGTCATTACACTCTGCTCATATTACTCGACCTCTCTGCAGCATTTGACACCGTGGACCACCCTCTTCTCCTTCACATTCTCCATACTCTTGGCACGGGCAGGGCTTGTGGCCAGTGACTGTTCACGGGCAGGGCTTGTGCCCACTGACACATGTGAGCAAGTTGGTACACAGTGCACAACTGATGGTTGGTCCGTTTCATGTTTGGGTTTTTTGGTTTGTGTCCAAAAACTGGTTAGTAGTAACTGCTTGTGCATTTTTGTTTTTGCCGCCTCCTTTGTAGGTGTCAGCTCCAGAATTTCTACAGATGGCAGCGGTAGGATGTTGTCAGGAACATTCACAGAACTTTGTGCTACTTTACCGGTAACATCCCGACCTGGGGAATGAACATCAGATGCATGGGGTGAAAAATTACCACCATGTAAAGATCCTTCCTGTGATGTGTTAAAGTTGAAATTTGCTACTGTAGTCATTCTCAAGTAATTAGCTTGGGTTTGCTGAACAACTAATGCTTCTATTGACGTGTTTATTTTTTGCAATTGTTTAGGCACTTCAATGAAGACTCTGTGGAGATGTGACAATTGCGATATCGTTTCTTCCTGCAGTGATATCATCCTTTCGTGCACTGTCATCAGATCTGAATGGCGACGATTTTCAGCTTCAACAATTTTTCCCTCAGAAGCTACTATTGCATCGTATGTGTTACTTGATGGACGATTTGCCTGTGTAACTCTTTCAATGGGAACATCTCCATGGTCACTTGATTGCATTTCTGTGTCTATGGCGGCATCATCATCATCAACATCATCATGTGCTAAAAATAAATGTACACATTATGAAATGGCATGTTAATCTCTGCTGTTTTACTATGTAATTATACTGTGTGATAAGTAACACCTAACATGTTTCCATACGTTTTATAACGTCACATTAAAAACTACCTTGACTTACGATTAATGTTTGGACTCAGTATGAAATAAGAATGAATGAAAAGTTGCTCTAAACTCACAACTCCTACATGATACTTAAAATCACAAACACAATACATGTTGTCTTAAAAAACTTCATTTTCACTGACACTAAGTAATCCTATTTAAAGAACATGTGCAAAACAAATAATGAACATGACAACATAACATATAGAAGTGCACATATTATATGGCCACCACCTCATACAGTACACTCATCTTCCAGGTGTGTTGAGCTGCATGACCCAGGTGAAGACACTTGTTCCGTCTCAGGTGACACATGTCCTCCAGGGGCAACTATATATAACAATAACATCAGTTGTAAATTTACATGTGTAAATATTGAACAAACAGTTATTGTATGTTCTGTACTTATGAGTAACTAACAGCACCAGTTCCTTAACCGAAAATGTGTGTGTGAAAGTGAACATAAATAGTTGTAATAACAATGTACATGCCTGTGTACTTAGAACTTTTGCGTTCCGTAACATACAACATACTATGTTTCTGCA